>CADDXX010000208.1:395195-449111 GCA_902810485.1 Alauda arvensis | reverse complement strand
GATGTGAATGAGGAATATGGTAAAATGCAAATGGTGTTTGGGTGGCAATTCAGGGTAAAAACTTACTCCCACAAAAGGGCAGGAAAACTTCCGAGCAGCCTTCCTTCCCAGCAGATCCAGTTTTGTCCTCATGAGGAAAAGCCACTCAGGAATATTGATGACTAAAAATTAGGTGACTGCAAAATTAGGTTTTATTATTTTATTACTTATTTATTTAATTAGGCTTTGTTTGTGAGTGGCTTTCTCTTGACTCAAAATCCATTTTCATTTGACTTAGATTCATTGTTTGCTCCAAATATAGCACACTGAGTCCATAATTTCCTCAGCACTGAAGGAAGGTAACACTCCAAAATCTCCTGGCAGGAGCACCTGAGTCAACATGACCTTTCATACCCTTTTGGGAGATTATGAAGCCATTCCCAAAACACTTTCCTATGTTTCTTTTTCTTACCTCCTTTAGGAGGCAACTCCCAGTGTGATGCCCATCCCTACTCTCTGTAAAGGGCAGACAAATCCAAACAATCACCTGGAATCTCACCAGTGGGAAGGGACGAGTTGCTTTGGGGTCTGGGAGTTAGCCCAGCAGTAGGGACAGTGGCAGGAAACACGGGGATGGACCCTAAAACGATGGCTGCTGCACTCACAGAGAGATGCTGACACTGCTGGAAGAACTGCAGGGCTCTATTTTGTCACACTCCCGTTYGTCCCTTCCTTAGCAGATTTCCTACGTCGAAGCTGGAAGGAGTCATCCGGCACCAGAGCTGTATAAATGGCAGAGAAATTCCCCATCAGCTATTTTTGGGAAAAATCAATTCTCCCTGTATTCAGGAAGCTCTGAGYTTGCTAAGCTCCCTACCTTTTAACTGCAAATTACTCTAAATATTTTTCCCTTATCATCAATACAGCACAGGGAAGCAAAYCCAGTTTGAGGCTGAGCTGGTGAATTTTCAAGCCGGTTGAAGCCAGGTGTTTTATTAATTTATTTTTACCTATGTGTGCAAAAGCCAGACTGCCTTGAAAGCCATGAAAGTCCTGCTTTGATGCCCAAAATAGTCTAAACCCAACCATTTGGTGAGGATTTGTGTGTCTGTGGGAAGGGATGGATGCTGGCACTCCAGCATCCTAAAAGGGAGCAGACATGAAGTTGACCTAAAAAGGACCTAAAAAGGAGCAGACATGAAGTTGATGGCCATTAGGTAAACAAAGAGAGGCAGAGCCAGGGGTAAGAGGTTTCAGGTCCAAACCTGAGCAACTTGTGAGGAATGAGGCCAAAAAGTGCTCCAGAAATGCTTTGTAATCAGTGGGCACAATGCTGGTGCTCAGTTTGTTCAACCTGGGACAAATGTCACAAGATCATAGAATCTCAGAGTGGTTTGTGTTGGAAAGAACCTTAAAGTTTATTCMGTTRSAACCCTYWACCAYRAGCAGAGACACCTCCCASTAGACCAGGCTGCTCAAAGCCTCATCCAAYCTGGATGKGCAGGTTAAACTTCCARGGATTGASAGCCCACAGCTTCTCTGTGCAAGAATTTCTCCCCACAGGGGTGCATTTCCTGGGGAATGGCTGTGSCAGAGGAAAACACCAGGAACTGCTGCTGCCAGGCCCATCAAGCAGGCCTYGTACAACCTTGGCATGGTACAAGACCCAAAATGACTTGTCTTCCAACTGCTGTTGTAATTTCCATCAGAACCWTGCTTCTGACTGAACACACTGTGCTTTACACACTTTATGACAATATTTCTCCCTCAATAGCTTTTTGTAGAATGTGTACAACCTATTCTGCAGACTGCTGGTTTCCTTACTTAACATCTATTTTATGGGCTGCATTTTAAATTCCTTTAAGTGCAAGCAGTTGAGGAACAAGTTTCTGAGAGAGAGAGATCACAACTCAATCCCAATTCCCTCATGCACAGTCTGTGTATCCTTTATAGGCCAGAACCTTCTCCCCCAGAGACTGCAGCATTTCAGGAGCAGACAGAGCAATCCCAGCCAATGTAAATCACTTAAAATTATAAACTCCTGTGAGATTCTCCCATCTATAAGACGGAATGTTGGTGTTGATATGACAGTAATTTTTAGCTGAGATCACAGACCTCTTATACCCAAATCCATGGGGAGAATTTGTTCCTACTTCAGGAACCTTAAGTTGTAAACATCAGTGTGAGATAAATGATGGAGGAATAAACAAAAGCTGCTGCAAAAGATGCATCTACACTGTCAAATAACTCCCACACCCTGGTCCCCTGATCATCCACATTACATAAATATTAATTCCCTGGGTTCACTTTTTTTTTTGTTTGTGTGAACCAAACAGTCCACACCAAASTGAAACCTGGAGGATTGTGGGATGAATCCCCTTTGTGTGAATGGAAGCACACCAGGTTTAGCCTCTTGCCCCATCCAGAGCACTCCAACACTTCTCCAGACTTCCACTGTGAGCCTCCAACATCCTCATACAATCATGAAATAAAACCCAACCATGGTGGGTTGCAGCAAAGCTTTCAAGTGTTTCAGGCAGCTTTGCTATAAAAAAAAACAACCCAAAAAGAACAACAAAAACCCTAAACATAAAACTTGATCATTATTTCCCACTGTACTCAGCACTGGTGAGGCCCCACCTTGAAACCTGGGATCAGTTTGGGACCCATCTGACGCCTTGGGAAGGCTGACCTGAAACAGAGACTGGACAGAGCTGGAGAATAAAGTAGAAATTTATTAAAGGACCTTTTAAAGGGTGCAACTTGGGCAGGGCAAGAGCCTGACCAGGGCTACACCCAGGTGGACTTGAAATGGTCACAAAATGGGTGCCTGATCACAAGGTCTTACACTTTTATAAGTTTTGGTCCTTTTGCATCTTGGGGTTTAATTGTCCAATTACAGCTTTGGGTTGTGAAATCCCATCCTCCTTGTTTTCTCTCTTCAGCCCACCATTGTTTGTGCTTTTGGGCCTTAAACCTTGTAACCATTGTCTTTGGTCTTCAGCAGGAAAAGGATTTGTTTTGTCTCCCTGCTCTGTGAAGAGCTGACTGACACTGAACGTGAGGCTCAGAACAACACCCTTAGGCAGCACAGAATCTGAAAAACATGGGAGCTGAAACTTAAGGCATCACATCAAAACAACAACAAAGACACTGAGGTGCTGGAGCCTGACCAGGAAGGACAATGGAGCTGGGGAAGGGGCTGGAGCACAAGGATGATGAGGAGCTGCTGGGGGAGCTCAGCCTGGAGAAGAGGAGGCTCAGGGGGAACCTTCTCACTCCCTAAAACCCCCTGACAGGAGCCAGGTGGGATCAATCTCTTCTCCCAGGTAACAAGTGAGTTGCACCAGGGGAGATTTAGATTGGATATTACGAAAAAATTCTTCACCAAAAGGGTGGTCAAGCACTGGAACAGGCTGCCCAGGGGAGTGGTGGAATCACCCTCCTTTGGGTTGTTCAAAAGGCCTGTGGATGTGCTGCATGGGGAGACATTTCAATGGTGGACATGGCAGTTTTGGGTTAATGGTTCAACTTGATGAGCTTGGAGGTCCTTTCCAACCTTAATGATTCTCTGATCCCAAATCTTGGAGCTGTGAAGGCATCCCAGTTTGACCAAGGACCTGGCCAATCCATTCCGGAGGAGCTAATCCAGGATGAGGTAGATAAATCTATTCTGCCTTTTGTAGTCTGAGTCCCAGAGCAGACGTTTTGCAGCAGTGTAAAWATAAACAGAAGATAATCCTGTGACAGCTCCCAGTGCCTTTCTCCCAGCTCCAGCTTCCTTGCCACTGAGCCCAGCCTGGGGAAAGGGCTTTGAAGGGAAGATTTAAGCCTAACTTCTTCCCAGGAGGTGATCACAACATGATCAGAACACGCTGAGCAGCGGTGACAGGAGCAGTGGGAACATGGGAACAACCAGAACAAAAAGGAGCCTGTCACAAAGATCTGGTTATGCTTTTCCACATCCCATACGTGCTCCCAGCCCCAAAGCCTTATAATTCTGTGTGTATTTMGGGTAAGGTGTTCACTTCTGATCAAATGGTCTCCTGGCAAAGCCCAGGAATTACTCAAACCCCCCAAAATCCTCTGTGATGCATCAGATTTCCTGGCCCCCTGTACCCAGCAGCTTGCTGTAGATCCTGGCTGAAGACTTTAAAGGCTTTACTGGGTGTTCTGGGATGGGATGATCTGCACTGTGTGAGGTCTTGGCTTGAACCCTTAAAATACTGTAAAAGGCTGCACCACCAAATGATAAAACTTGATTGGGTGACAAAGGAAGACAGTTTTTTGTTTTTTTTTTCTGATACTTGTGGAAGCTTTGCAGGAAATCTGGGATATTTTGTGGCCAGAAGAGTTAATTACGTGCCTCATGGTGCTGTGCTATTATTATTTGTAATAAAACTTTATTCCAGATATATGTGAAGCATGYAGCCACGTACATGAGATAGATGCTTCAATTCCCTGCTGTTAATCTCATTTCATTTAATTAATTTCATTTCATTAATTTCATTTGGCTTTACTTACAAGAAGAATTCACGCTTGTGAAACAACTTCCATCTGCCTCACCTCCTCATTTAAGATGCAGAGAGAGGAGGTTTCCAAACCCTCACAAAACAAAAGCAGAAGTTGTAACTGAGGAAATCTACTCAGGAATCTGTGGCAGAAACAGATTCTTCTGTCTCCTGTCCTATTCTCACAAGGCTGTGGTGTCTTAGTTTTCCCAGATTCCCTTCCCCCTATCCTTTCCCTCTTGTTTGCCTGGCTTTCCTTGTGCCAATCACAATTCTGCTGTACTGTTACCCCAAATTAAATATCTTGTATCTCCTCCCCTCCCCTGCCCTCCTCTTTCTCTTTTTTCTCTCTTCTTTCACAAGTTCTCCCAAGCTTCTGATCATTTTCTTTACTTCTTCCAGCCTCCTCCTCCTCCTCCTCCCTTTCAACCTACTATGTTGTATTTCGTGTCACCTCATTTCATATAATTTCATTTCAATTTTGAGGCAGTAAATGAAACCAGAGTACAATATTCCAGGTGAGGGCATCTCATTAAATGCTATAATGGTGCCACTTTCACTGTTATTCTCATTTCCATGCTTCCTGCACAATGGGATTTTCTTTTCTTTTGCAACTGCCRTTGTGGAAGGGACAGATACATTCATGGAAATATCCATATTTGGATTCTGAATGGAAGAATTTAGAGTCCCACAGAGGTTACTGCAGGCATCTGTACTGCAAGCTCAGAGATACAGCTCAGCAGGCAAACTCCTCACTCTTATTTTCCACAGTAACTTTTGTCTGGCTGTAAAGAAATTTTAGGCTGCATTGCTTTGGTTTGTTTTGTTTTCATTGTAGAGGAGGTGGAGGTCTAGGGAAGGAAGTTTCCTCTTCACTACAAAAGTAATTTGTAGCTGAGTTCAGGTCAGTTGTTGACATAGAAAAATATTGAAGAAGATGTTTTGTCTCACTGAGTTTTTATTCTCCGTCAATWAAACAGCATTTTCTMATCTAACTTCTTATTCACTGGGATGGAAGCTCTCTGGAATTTGGAAGAGGCATTTCTTGAATATTCATCAACTTCACTGAGCCTCTCTTTCCTCCATGAGAGTCCTGMCAGAAGATCTTTGACTTTTTCACCCTTCAGTGCCTTAGGATTTCCATCCTGTGCTGTGGGCAGTGCAGTGTAGATGKGATGTGAGCACGGKGGAGGCATCCTGGGCTCCAGCAGGGAGAATATGARCAGGACYTTKCCAAGGGAYCTGRGCTAGGACTGGCCTCAGRAGCARCCACTCTGTGAGAWAAGATTTGTTAATCTCTTCCTCTGSGTTAGGGAAGTTGGAGACAGGAACTGTGCTGTCAGGTCTAAATTAATCTTCATAAACTCCCAGTGYTGTCCATGCAAAGGATGKWTTTTGGGAAGATGRGCAGGAGCATGCTGTGGGCTGCTGYGAARAAAGCCAAGGGTTCCAAGAATTCCATGGTCCAGGGGAAGCAGAGGTGACAGTCTGGACATTCTGGGACAGAAAGGTCCAGAATTGCTGTGTGCATAAGCCTAAATTCACACTGTATTCACATGGATTTATCAGCCTGTAAAGGCACATTCCTGCCACCTGGACACCTGGCAGGGAGATGAATTCTCCTCACAGGAGTTTGGGTTATATTTACTCCCTGCAACAGGCATAGGGAACCACTGGCACCACATCAATGTGGGTATTTTCACACTTAAACACTTAAAATCTTTTCTTTCATCCAACCTCCTCTATACCTTCCCTCTTACTCTTTGTTAAMTCTGTTCCCACAGCAGTTTCCCAGTTCCAGCACCAGTTTTATCCCAGCTGGCATGTGCAGTTAATGAATTCTGCCTTCCAGAGCCTTCCTGGCTACTCAAACAATTTGAGAACAAAGTTTATGGAAGAAATTCCCTTTGTCTCTCCTATTCCTTGCTACGTATGTTAGGTAATTTTTATTTCTTTTTTTGTATCGTGTTGATCAAAACACAGTGGTAGAAAAATGTGATAGACAAGGTTTCCTCAAGAAAATTAGAACAGTGAATTTCTTGTTTTTTCTATTCTAGTAGATTTTAAAAAGCTGATATTATGAAAATATGGAATCATAGAAGCACAGAATGGTTTGGGTTGGAAAGGACCTTTAACACGATCCAGTTCCGATCCACAGCCACGGGACAGGAATCAACAGTGTTCTTTTAGCTCTTTGAAAGAAGGGGAAGTTTTGAATGAAATAACCTTTACATTTCCATGCTCTACAGTAAAGCAGTAGAGTAAGAGAAAATGTTTATCCATATCTATAAATTTAGAGATACTGTTTAACCATGGGGAATAACTGCAAGTCCAGCGTCTCCTACATTTTTCCCCTTCATTCACCAAAGAGCCATTTGTTGAGTGTAGAATATCTACAGGCAAGAATATTTATCTTGATCACCTCAAATGAGGGAGTGTTCTCCTGATTGCCTCTGTACTCCACTATCCCAACGGCAGGAATTCATATCCTTCTCTGTGGGAAAAGGCTGGGACATGGTTTCCTTTTTTTTCCCCTTGAACAGGAGAACCAGATAAGGGAGGGAAATGTATTTGAGCAGCAGCCTGAGTTACACACAATTAGAGGCAAAGTCAAGTGTTTGCCTCAGAGCTSCCCAGCAGCCCTTGACCTCTGATCTTCCCTCATCTGTTATTCCAGTCCTTCCCTATTTCTGATTCCTCCCTCCTTTGGTCCCAGTTGTGCAGAAGTGGAGTTTATCTCATGGTGTATTTTGCAAAGTAAAGCTATTTTTAGGGTAGTGTGGGTTATTGGGTACAATGTGATAATGCAGAGAATGGAGTCCATAAGGCAGGAAAAAAATGATGGAGCATCATCCTGTTTATTCAGTTCCTGCTGGAATTGCCATCTTTAGCTCCCATTAGAAGTTCCCAGTTAATATAGGAAAAGGAATACTGAAAGGAAAGAGGTTGTTAAACCACAGGTTGCTTCACTCTCTGATTTCCTGTCTTGATCTCCATTTAGCCATGAAAAAAATGTGTTTTTTCTAACTTCATAGAGATCCTGTTTTAATGCTCAAATACCTCAGCCCAGACCCTTAATTTTTACAAGATATAAAAGTTGTTTTATACCCAACTGCTTACACATTTAAGCCTCTGAATCCCTCAGCTGGTTTTAATGCCACTCTCCCAGTGAAAAGGGCTAATTCAAGATCTGTTCTTACATTTATAGCGCCATAAAGAATGCTCAGAGTAAAGACTTCATTTGCATACACCATAAAAATAAACAAAATAATTTGCATAAAAGTCTGTGCATGGAGCAGTGCTTGGGCTGAGTGAGGAATCTTGAGAAATGTATTTGTAAGRTGAGAAAGAGATGGAGGAGAAGGAGATGACTTTCCAGACATGGGAAGGTGCTCATGGAATTGGATGCTCTGCATCTTCAGGTTGCTCAATGCTTGGATATTTACAGTTTTGAGGCAGACATGAGCTATAAAGATCCCTGGGAGCCCCTTGGCAGGTGTTAGGTGATTGTGGCAGCTTCTCTGGGCTGGAAGTGATGACTGGTCATTTTCCCAGTCAAGCCCAGGGTTCTGCTGGTCTGGTCAAAGCTCAGGAGAAATCCCAGTGATTGGTTATGAATATTTATGAATATTTATCAGACATCATTGTCCATCTGTGTTGGGATCCTGGGTGTGACTCTCTGTGGTGTGATTCAATATTGCTGAAGTCAGTAGCCTGGAACTGCACTGATTTATTCTGCAAGGTGAGGATCTGGGACAGAGGCATGATGGGGTACCTGGTAAGGATTTTCTGGAATTTCACACCCACAGCATGGAAAAATAACCCTGAAGGCCTCCTCTGATGGTGTTCATCTTGGCCATGGTTGCATCACGTTTTACTGCCATGTCTGCCTTTTTTATTTTTTTTCTTAAGAAAATAATTAAATCATTTTGCTTTGTGTTTTCATGACTTCTGTTTGGAAGGGTTGTCCTTCACGGTGCCCTGCTTGGAGAAAATTTGAAGCCAGAGGAGTACAAGTTTAAAAGGTACYAAAGAAAACCAGCTTCCTACAGCTTTTAAAAATGCTTGGCTACTTTCCTYTTTTGAGGGTTTTGAATAAACTATTACAGATCTTCCCAGCTCCCCAGGTCTTTCAGATAGAATGGTTTGGGTTGGAAGGGACTTYAAAAATCATCTCATTCCAACCCCTGGCACTGACACCTYCCACTATYCCAGGCTGCCCCAAGCCCCATCCAACCTGGCCTTGGACACTTCCAGGGATGGGGCAGCCACAGCTTCTCTRGGCAACYTSTKCCAATGCCTCACCAYCCACACAATAAAGAATTTATTCCTAATATCCARTCTGATTTCCTAATTTCCCARTATCCAATCTGATGTCAGTGACTCTTCCCTGYGGAATCACTTTCAGAGACTGTGCTGCACTCAGAAACAGCCTAAAAGGTGCTGTGYAAGTAGTGCMAAAATAAAGGTCTTGAGAGCTAAGTGAAGTGTCCTAAAGAGTTGTGTGACTGTCCTGAGGTCTCCTCTCAACTAATTAACGYAAATCAAAATTGCTACTGGGATGGGAGAGCCTCAGGAAATGTTTGAGTAGTTGTGCCTAAAACTGGGGTGATTAGGTGGTGCTGAGGGGGAAAATGGCTCAACACACGTCAGGATCTCACAGCCCTCTCTCATCCCGCCTAATGTAAAGGTTAATGGATCCAGGAGTTGTTGGAGCACACAGAACTCACCCATGGAACCTACAGACRAGGCAGCCCATGAGGAATCCAGGCATAGTGTCTTTTCTGTCCACCAGGCCACTGCCACCACGGCCAGGGCCTCCCTGTGGCACCAGGGCAGGGAAAACTGCTGCCCCCATCCTTGTTAGCTGAAAATGTCCACCTGCATTTCACAGGCYTAATTAATAATGAAGCCAGTGTTTGCCTCGTCACGTTTCAGTGGCTGCAGAAGACTCTGCGTTATTAGAAATCCCACGGAAAGCAATTTGCAAGATTTCAAGTTTCTACTTGTCTTGGCCCACGTCTTCGTGCAAAGACCCCTCCTTGCCACCCTTTGCCTTGCAATCTGAACGACAAGGAGCGTGCCACACTTCACAGGCTGGGAGCGTGCAGTGTCAGCTCCACACAGGAACAGCCTCATTTCGACAGAGAAGTAAAGAATATAAGGCTTGACATCCAGTTTTGACCCATTAGGACAAACCAGCTTGATTTTGGCTTCAGCAGCTGTGACTGATGTATTTTAAAACTAGAGGAGCATTTAAAAAAAGTGGGGTGTTGTCACCAGCTTCTGTTCCCCACCATCAAAGGGGTTTGGGTCCCAGATTCCCCAAAACAGATCAAGTCCAGCCTCTGGGTCTCTGAGCTCCTTGCCTGACCTGTGGTTCCTTCCTGCTTTGAACACCTGAGACCTTGGTGCTGTTGAGAGGAATCTCCACGAAGAATTTGGTGAAAACCCAAAGGGGTGAAAGCAGGGGAGGCTGCAGGGGGCACTTTTGTTTTGTGGGCTCTGTGGATTTTTAAGGCTTGGGAACAATTTCAAGCCATGCAAATCGAGTTGTTCATAGAATCTTTGAGGCTGGAAAAGGCTGTAAAATCAACAAGTCCAGCTGTCAACCCAGCATCATCACCATGTTCACCCCTAACCCATGTCCTCAAGTGCCACATTAAAGTTTAATTAACATTTCCAGGGATTGTGAATTTACCACTTCCTTGGATTCTAAGGCTTTACAAACCTTCCCAAGAAGAAATTTTCCCTAACATCCRGCACAAACCTCCCCTGGTGTCACTTGAGGCCATTTCCTCTCATCCTGCCGCTTGTTACCTGGAAGAGGGGACTTGGTTCCCTCTCTGGCACATACCACATTCTGCTGTACAGTCCAAAAATGCAGTGCCTGGAAATAGAAATGTTGCCCACATTTTGGATGTGGTTTTTTTTGGATTTTTGGCCAGGAGTGGCATCTTTTCAGCTCTAAAGCAGAATCCCCAGCAGCTGATGGCCAGCGGGGTGGCACGATGAGCAGGGCAGGCAGTTTGGGTGCCCGGCAGTAATTTATCCCATATTGCCAGGCAGGGCAGGAGCAGCTAATGAAGTGCTACCTAAGTAAATACTCATTTGTGAGGCTCTGATTAAACCTTTGGAAGCGTTTTCCAGCGGAGCACGCGGCGCTAATGAATCTCATTATTGCAAATTGCCGCGCGGAGCCAGGTGCGCGGGGAGGYTTTGCCATCAGCCCTGTGCAGCCACAAATCCTGCAGCTGTAACCGAGCCTGGACAGGGCCCACAGCACAGGGGAAGGATTCCCTGGCACAGGCAGCATCCCTCCCTCCTCTGCTCTCTGCCTGTCAGCCTGAACATTTGCAGCCTCCAGTCTTCCTCTCTTTCTTTCCAACCTCACTTTTGCCGTCTATCCTCCAGGATTAGTTCTTTAATTATATTTTTTAACTCTTCTTTATTTTTTATTTAATTATTTATCTTTATTTCTTCTTTCTTTTTCTTTCTGAGCAACCTGGTCCCTGCCCRTGGYAGGGGTTGAACTAGATGATTTTARGATCCTTTCCMACYCAAACCATTMRTGATTTCTATTGKYAATTTTTGTTCTGCCTCCCCCTCCTTCTCYGTTTCTGCTTAATCATACCACAGAGTCAGAAAACAAGAATATCCAGAATAATACAGCTCATTCTTTGTCCAGTTCTCCTGGCTTTCTTCCTAGAGATAATGCAGGAACAATCAAGCCAAATAAGATCAGTCTGTGAGGTTTCTATCACTTTTTTTTTTCCTCTTCTTCACCTTATTAATATTGCAGCTGTCGCACTCTATAATCTCCTGCATTAGCTTCACCCAGGCACACAGCTCTGTGTTGATTCGTTTATTTTAATCAAAGTTTTGTCTCCTGATATTTTTCCCTGTCCAGGCTGGAACAGAGAAAATGAAATTTCAATAGAAAACACACACACAAATCATTAATATTTGACCTCTGAAAAGAACTCATTTATTAAACATTTTTTTCATCCCTTCAGGGTATTCAGAGACACAGTTTCTTTGTGTGCTACTCTGACAGTAATACTGGAGCATTTCCCTTGGGCTTTTCTAAGTGATCTCAAGTGTGCACTAATAGCCCTTTGCCTTTGGCTTTTATGAGTATAACACACACTTAGTCACAAGATACCCTTTGGGTGATGTGTGTTTACTTTTTTTTTTTTTAGGTGTGGGCATTTTGTCTTTTTTGTGGTTTTTATTTCTTTGTGTGCTACTCTGACAGTAATACTGGAGCATTTCCCTTGGGCTTTTCTAAGTGATCTCAAGTGTGCACTAATAGCCCTTTGCCTTTGGCTTTTATGAGTATAACACACACTTAGTCACAAGATACCCTTTGGGTGATGTGTGTTTACTTTGGTTTTTTTTTTGTTTCTTTTTTAGGTGTGGGGATTTTGTCTTTTTTGTGTTTTTTATTTATTTTAATTTTGGGGGGGTTTTGACGTTTTGCTCTTGGTTTGGCTTGGCTTATTTTTTCAGACCATTTACTAGGAGAGAGTTTGTTATGTTTCAGTGAGAAATACGAGGGCCTTCTGCTGCAGCTCAGGGGTTTTAACTGATGGAGAATATTAAACCTTTATATAAATATATGTATATGAGTGTATAAAAGGATTGATTGCCACTGAGCAAGATACTAAGATGCTGGTTGCTGGTTTTCCTCATCCTGAAGCTGGTAAATGGCTCCAGAAAGATGTTGACCAACTGATCATGCACTCATCTCATTCTGGGTGACAGACGCCCTTAGAGACAAATTAGAGATTGAAAGGCCTGGAAGAACATGCTAAAGAAAATTAAAAATCCAATCAAACCAACGTAATAAAATCAAGGACCAGAATTGCAGTGTCTGCGCTGAGCACTAAATCTTGATTGGGGGTGTTTCGGCAAAGCTGTTGGTCAAAGTTTAACAGGAGAAATCTTCTCCACACTGAGGTGGGAAGTGGGGTGTTTCTGGTGAAGGAAGACATAGGATCACATCAGGAAGTGATGTTTGTAGAATTTAGGAGTTTGTGCATCAGTGGGAATTTAGGAATGTTAGAAGAATTGGTAGTTTCCACAGCTTGAAGGTGAAGCAATAGCTGTGGAGCAGTCCCTGGTGTTCACAGCAGCACGGGATGTGGGACACTGTCAGTCCTCAGGTGTCGGATGATGTGAACAGACTCTTTGTGTTGGGGTGGGCAAAGATCTGGGACTGTGGGGGAGGGCTGGATGGTTTGGTCATAGGCTCAGGATCAGAGGGGATTAGAATGGACSCACAAAAATCAACCAAGTGCAACTCCTGGCACAGAACAACCCCAAGAGTCTCACCCTGTGCCCAAGAGCATTGTCTGAACACTTCCTGAGCCCTGTCAGGCTTGGTGCTGTGACCACTTCCCTGGGGAGCCTGTTCAGTGCCCAACCACCCTCTGAGGGAAGAAACTTTCCCTAAAATCCAGCCTAAACCTCCCCTGGCACAATTTCAGGCCATTCCCTCAGGTCCTGTCACTGGTCACCAGAGAGATCTGTGCCTGTCCCTCCTCTTCCCCTCACAGAAAAGTTCAGATCCCACTGAGGTCTCCCCTCAGTCTCCTCTTCTCCAGGCTGAACAAACCAAATGATCTCAGCTGCTCCTCATACTTTCCCTCCAAATCCTTCACCATGTCCAATAGCCTTCCTTTGGACAGTCTCTAACAGCTTTATATTCTTCTTAATTCAAAAATGTGCACAGTGCTCAAGGTGAGGCCACCCCAGTGCAGAGCAGAGCGAGACAATCACCAGTTCATCCTGGTATGGATTCATATCCTCTCCTCTGTTCCTCTCAAAACCTCTTTGCTTTCATTATCTGGAGCATCTGAACAAGCTGTAGACACATCAGACCCAGAGGATCTGCATTTACCCCTGCAAGGGGACAACTTCCCACCTGGTGCCCCTTCCCAGATTGGAACCCCAAACTCAGCCCGGGTCCCCTACCAGACCAACAGTGCCTGCACTGCCTGGGTGATGAGGCAATTCCTGGGAGCTGGAGTCAGTGTTTTCCCCATTCCAGAGCTGCCCAGCCACCCACATGTCCTGTCTTAAGGGGGAACAAAGCTGTGTGCAGCACTGAGCCCCTGAAGCAGCAATTAGCAATGATTTCTGAGCTTTCTTGGTTAAASTCTCATTGTACCTCAGCAGCCCACTCCTTCCCTCCACTCCTTCCCTCCACAGCCAGTTCCTTCTCGGGGTCTATTAATATCCTGTGATTTACCTACACACTAAGAATGTTACTTTCTGATTCCCACCGGGCATACGGAGCAGATGTCTCTTTTCAAGGGATTTATCAGCAATCACAAATAATGCGGTGTAAATACGTTTTCCTAGACCTTCAATTATGCTCATTAGCTTGATGCTAACGAGAGATGGGATCAAATATAAATCCAGCAGCCTATAAATTTGGGGCTGAAGAGGCTTGCTCAGGTCCACAGCTTTAACAACTGAATGTGACGCCAGCACAAGGCACTGAAGATCTTTGAGGCAAAGCTCCTCAGGATTTTACTGGGAGCTTTGCATGAACCAGGATAAAGACTGAAACTCACATTTTCACCCTGGACATTACATAACTTCATCTTGCTTGTACCTTTAAAGGGGGCTGCTATTTTAGACCACATTATTTTACTCAGGGGAGTAGAGCCTTCAAGGAACACCCCTTTTTCAAAGGAAATCACAGGGTAACACAAATGTTAAGGTTCTGCTTCTGAGGAGAGAGAATATTTTTAGCTGATGGGTACACAGGTATTTTTAGCTGCACATGCATCAAGTGCTTTTGATCTGGGGACTGCAAATCAAAAGTCTCAGTAGAGCCCTCCTGGTTGGAGTTTTGGGGGGAAAAAACACAACAAACCAACAACAACACAAAAATCCACAACAAAACAGAAGCCAGCAGACTTGCATGGGTTTGTTTGTTTTTTTTTTTTTAGGTAGCTCTACTTTAATTCCTCAGGACCATTTTTGCAAGCTGATCCTTGCAATGCCATTTCCTCTTCACAGGAAAATCTCAGTCATGTCATTTATACCCACATTTGTGCCCTTTGTACCTTCTACCATGGATATTTTTGTGCAACAAGAGCTGGTTTTTAGYAAGAACAAGGGGGATGATGGGCAGAAAAATGTGTCAGCCTTCACAATTTCACGTCCTCAAGGAGAACATGTCCACTGGTCCAGCCCAAATGTGTCTCAGGGATCCTCAGTATAACTGACACGTGTTCAATATGCTGATTTTCTGTTGTTGGATCTTGGCTGGAGCTAAAGAGATGAGGCAGGATTAAATGCATCCCAGAGAGATAAAAAAGGTACGTCTAGTGCAGGAATGTGAAGCAGCCTTTGAAGCCTGTGGGAGGTAAGACTGTTTCCTCCAGCTCAGGATTTGTATCAGACTATTGAATTCTTTTCAGAACTGTACATTAACAGATTTTTTTTAAAACAGATTTTGCAGCTTTAAGCAAGTCAATGAGCAGTCTGTGGCAGAACTACTGTGTTGCACTTTTGCTCTCCGTGTCAAGATCAATAATAAATCACCAACTCTACTCCTCAGTGTAAAGGGAAAGTACATTTCTCCCAGAAAATGATCTGTCTAACAGAGGAAACCTTTTTTTTTTCCTCCTCCCTTGATATATATTTAGAATAGATAGATAGGTACATTCTATTTTAGTAGAATTAAGTCTCCCCATACATCCATAATAGATAAAATATGAGGAAAGGGTTGTTAATTCAGGAGGATATTCTGTGACCACATCCAACAATGTAAAGCATCCTGGAAAATTCCAAAATGTGTTTTTAAATATCATCATCCAGCACGAGGTGCCCAAATTGACTTTAGAAGTACATTGTTGTTATTAGGAGTTGCTATAATAAGCAGAAGCAACCAGCAGCTATTTCCTGATGGGGTTTTATAATTGCTTGTTGGATATTTCTGGGTTTTGGCTCAGAGCCTTTTATTCTTGTTGTTAACAGAAAGAAAAAAAAAAAAGAAAAAAAAAGTGTAATAACCAGTAGCTGCAGCCTACTGTGGAGGACACCATCCAAGTCAGGAGAATATGTAATGAGCAGCTTTGATTCACATTCTCTTACTCTTCAGAAAATAATTCTAGTCTTTAAAAGGCTCCATGCACCACTTAACTCAGTAATTGGCAAGCGGGGATTGAAATACAACATTCTGCAAGCAAAGTTGCACATTTCAGATTACTCTGTGAGGAGAGCAGGCACTTTTTTGTCATTTATTCATAACTTCTCTCCAGCACTCAGTAACCATCTGATACCAGGCTGTTGGTTGAGTCTKGCTCTGCCTTGCATGGACAAGGTGCTGCCTTTGTGATCTCCGGGGTATTTTGCAGGCACAGACGCTTGGGATCCTTCCATGCCATATTTTAAGAGTTAGGCTGGGCAGGAATTGAATGATTTCATGTCAGGGTAATAGAGATGATAAAAGAATGACATGGAGCTCCTGGAGCAGCTCCTGTGGAGGGCTGCAAATACGGTTAGGGAATGGAGCATGTCTGTGATAAGGAAAGGCTGAGGGAGCTGGGGCTGTTCAGCCTTAAAAAGAGAGTGAGAGGGAACCTCATCCCTGTCCCTGTCTGCAGGGAGGGCTCAGAGCAGGGCCCAGGCTCTGCTTGGTGTGCCCAGCAATGGCACAAGAGGAACAGGCAGGTGTGGGAGACCAGAGTATCCCTCTGGGTGTCCTGGATGGGCAGCAGCCAGGACAGGGGGAATGGGATACCACAGCCTGCTTGAAAGATAGCAGTGGCTTTGATCTGGCACCGTGGAGAAAGCTTCCAAAACTGTCTGAGGATTTGGATGACACGAGGGTTTGATTGGTGTGTTTTTTATTATATCACTGGGTGTGTAGATATTAGTTTTTGATTTTTCTGTATACTTATTATTGGAGGCAGATCAATGTGATAAAGTCACATTTTCCTGTTTTTCTCTTCCTCTTCCCCTTTGCAAAGGGTGAYGGTTTTTTAGGATTGGGTAAAGGTGTGATTTCACTGGGTGACTTGGATTTTAGTTATTGGATTTTAGAGGAAAACAATGTTAACGTAGTTTAGATTGTAAAAACCCAGGTGCTGTTCCTGGGTGGGGAAAATTCACTTTTCCAGCTGCTTATGAACAYCACACTGGTCTAACTAAACTTATAAATAAAGCTTCTAAAATAAACATCTTCAAACCACAACCCAAAGACTCTCTGAKTCCTTCTTCCAAGCACGAACAGTGAGAAAACAACCACTAAACACCGTCCGGAGTTATCTCAAAAGAGATACCTCAGCAGGCAGGAACTGATCCCAGGAAGTTCCAGCTGGGCATGAGGCAGAACTTCTTTCTGAGCACTGGAATAGATTATCCAGAGAGGGTGGGAGTCTCCCTCCCTGGAGATATTCCAGAACCATCTGGACACAATCCTGTGCTCTGGGGTGGCCCTGCTTGAGCAGGGAGGTGGCACCAGATGACCCCACTGTGGTCACTTCCAGCCTGACCCATTCTGGGACCCTGTGAATCTGTGAAGTGCCAGTGAACACGAGGAAATATAGATGAGAAAGATCCAGCCAAAAAATGAAAGCATTTCAGTGCAGATAAATGTAAAAAAGGCAAGGCAAGGCAAGGCAAGGCAAGGCAAGGCAAGGCAAGAAGACATCATGCAGTGTGGCTTCAGTTGTCACTTTTTTTTCTCCCAGACATAAGATCCCACAGCAAAATGCAAAGCACAGCACATCCTCATTCATGTTGTTTCCTACTTTTTTTTTTTCAGCAAAGCTGAAATTCAAAGGGAGTCATCTGACCTTAAAAGTGTTGCTGTGCTCTGCCAATCTCAGCGCGGCATTTTCAGTAAAACTCCCAGGTTACTGAAAGCAAAGCCCCTGTAACACTGACAGCCTCCCTCAATTTACTTAACCTTCCRCAGTCCTCCAGGAGTTTGTGCTCCAAGAGCATTTTTAAGGTACAAGATTTTGCTTTCCAGTTCACTGCACACACGGAGAGCCGTTTGTTGACATTATCTGCCTGTGTCTTCAGGGGAGACAGCAAGTTGTAAGTGGAGAGGTTTGTGAAATTCACTTCCAAAAGTCAGGGAGGCAAACAAGCAGAGAGATAAAACATTCCTGACAGGACTGAGTTCAATGTTATAAAACAGAGAGGGGAAAAAAAAAAATCAGAGGAAATGAATGCATGGTGGGATTCAAAAYTGGAATTTAATCAATTAATTTCTCCAATACTTGCATATTCTTTRTGGAGAGTTTAATTATGGTGATATTATTAATTTGTTAAATGATTAATATAGGATTATATTAGAACAGACAGATTTCTCATTTAGAAATTCCTGGGTTTGTCTCATCTCTGCAAACTACAGTGGCAAATCTTGGAATGTTTAAATTCTGTTCTTCCTGAAGGAAAGAGAAGTTTTATATTCTTCTAGAAAAACATGCAATATTTGTTTGAAAGCACACTTGGATACTTGGACTACAATTTGGACACTGGAATTCCATTTTCCATTGTTGAAAGATGCCACTYATGTCCAGTGAATCTTGGGGAAAAWTCTTTACTTTTGTCTYRTTCAAATATTTTCTGTGMAAATTGAAGATGCAATTCATCTGMTTCASTGTGTTTGCTCTTTAATTATAACTGTAATTTCTTTGGGGGAGGTGTGACAAGATGACATTTTGTTAAGAAAAAAATAATTAGGTAAATTCATTTTAGACTTAGTTAACATACAAAGCTAAAATCAAACAAAATCTGAGTGTTTTTCCCCTTCTTTTTTGACAGCAGAATAGCATAAGTGATGGAATTGTAATTGCTATTCAGTTTAGTCTAATTAGGCCTCAAAAATCTTATGGTAAATTATGATCTGAACTACAACAAAATGCTGGGAGAGCTTTTGCCAAACAAAATTCAGCTCAGTTTCTTTAACAAATGATGGACCACAGATTGACTGTCCTCTTWCTGAAATCCATGGCTCAGCTCTCCAGGAAATCTCCATGAGTTTCCAATCCCCACATTGTCACAGAGTCATTCAAATGTCAGGATTTCCCCTGTCAGGAGGTGCCCATCTCTTCATGCCTTGAGACATGAGGAAGCAAAAGGTGAAAACATTTATCATCATTACCCAATTGTAAACCAAACACAAGAAAGACCTGAAACACCATCTGGGTGATGCCAAAGCTCTGTCTTTAGGGACACACGTTTCTCTGAGCTTGGTTTGGGGTTTGGGAGCCACAGCTTTAATGCAGGAAGTCTTAGGTAACTTTAGCAACCCTTCTAAGGAAACATCCACACCTTAAATTGTGCTGCTTTGCAGAGGTATTTGGGAAAATTTGGGTAAGAGCAGGAGCCCTATCTCTGGTGCAGAAGTCACTCCCTTTGGCCAGGTCGAAGGAGAAAATTCAGGGACAAAGAGGAGAATCCATAAGSCAATCTTAACCTAAATGTTAAAAGCAGTGGCGAAAACATTCCTGTGGTTCTGCCCATTTTTCACTGGCCATTCTGGTGTAGATTCCCCTCTTCACGATCTGATCTATTTCCTAGGTGGAATTATAGAATTGCTTAGCTTGGAAAAGACCCTGAAGGTCCTTGTGTCCAGCTGTTAACCCAGCACTGCCAGGTCCACCTCTAAACCATGTCCCCAGGTGCCACATCTACACACCTTCTAATTTCTCTCAGGGATGGCCACTTCCCTGGGCAGCCTGTGGCAATGCTTGACAACCCCTTTTCCAAAGGAATTATTCCTTATGCCCAATCTAAATTTCTCCTGACACAACTTGAAAGCATTTCTGTCTTGTTGCTTGTTATTTTGGGGAGGAGACTGACCCACCAGGCTACAACCTCCAGTCAGGGAGTTCTAGAGAGTGAGCAGGTCCCCCCTGAGCCTCCTTTCCTCCAGGCTGAGYCCCCYCAGCTCTCTCAGCCACTCCTGGTGCTTCAGACCCTTCCCCAGCTCCGTTGCCCTTCCCTGGACACACTCCAGCCCCTYAAAGTCTTTCTTATCATGAGAGACCCAAATCTGTCTCCAGGATTCAAGGTGTGCCCTCCCCAGTGCCCAGCACTAAGAGACAATCCCTGCCCTGGTCTTGCTGATTGCTGATCCAAGCCATCATATCCRTTTGAAGAATTACTTCACTTTCCATGCACTTTAATGTCTTAAAAACTGGCCAAATTCCTCGGTGATCTATGTATTTAAGCTGTCTGCATTAAGAGGGGAAAAAAAAAAGAAGGAAGGAATAAATGTAATAACCATTGAGTGGATTATTTTCAGCCTCTAATATGGCATTGATTTAAGCCTCACAATGAAAATATAAGTGAAGAAACACAAATGAATTTGCTTACATAAAATCTGCTYATTTAAAGCGATAAGCAAGGCCTGAGAGAAACATTTATGTAATTCCTCTTCTTTGATCACTTCTTGCCTGGCTGGGCAGGACATCTCGGAAGTGACAGCCAGCTTGGCAGTGGGGGATGGCAGGAAAAGGGTGGGCACGTTTTGGGAGGCAGSTCCACGTGTCCCAGGTCAGGTGTGAGCCCTGCCTGTCTCACAGCAGAGCGTGGAAAAGGGATCCCAGGGTTTGGATCATGTTCTGTCCTGGTGCTGGGACTCCCACCAGTGCTTGGGGATGAAGCTTTGTCGTCCCCTTTGCTGTCCCACACACACAGCTGGCCTCTGGCACTCTGCTGATTTCACCTATTTCAAGGCAACCACTTCATCTCCAGTCCTCTATTAAAGGACTGATGGTGTTTGTGCCRTGCCTGGTGCTCCAGGCCCCTTTCTGAGTGCTGCCATAATTGTGATTAACAGTGTTTGTTATAAGTGCACATTACATTATGCTTTTTATGAGGCTTCTACACATCCACAGTCTGTAAAACCTGAATTCCAGCTACAACTCTACCTATGCCAAAGCAACGTGAGAATTATTGCACTGCAACACACACACAAAATTAAAAATTCAATAACACTTCATTATCTGCAGATAGAGTCACARGAGTTTTTCTTTATTTGGCTACAGCTGTTTTCACTGTTATTTCCCCATCACCTGCCTTTCAGGGATCATGTTCAGGTTGTGTGTGCAAGGATTTCAGCCCTTGCCGTGGGTATGCAGGCAAGGCATGGAGTGGAAACCAGAAGCTTTTAATTCATGGGCTGTTCCATCTTGGAATCACTAGACTAGACACTAAAAACTACTGGTCAAAATCGTGCAGTGATGTGTTATCTGTATTTTTCTGTGTAATCTGTTTTTAGGGACCATCATCCATTTGCTAAACTAGCCGCAAAAATATTTATTTTTATGATAACATTCAAAAGTTTTTAGATAAGGAAATTAAGCTGATGGGRAGCATGTAAAGAATCAGTGAGCTCTTTGATATGTTATCACTTGGGAAGTGAATACTTAATTTGAAAAAGCTGGAGATTACAGAAAACACTTAAAAGTGGATAAGGCACTGGTTTTAGGGGAGATGCTGAGATATGATCAGTAGCAGCTGGATTTGAATTGGCAGTGCAAGCTGGGACTGATCTTGTTCAGGATTTTCACATGTTATTCTAGCCTGGTGCTCAGTCAGGAGCTATTGGGAGTTCAGGGGAAGGAAAGGATATCACAGAGAATACTTTTACCCCTGGCAGTGAAGCTGCAAATACATTTCCTAACAGAAAGTACCAGGTTATTCACTGAGRGACCAATAATTTTCAGTGTAAACTGGTATCACATCAGCTGAAATTGAGAGAGAACAGAGCTTGTGCGTTCCAGGGTGGGAATAAATTATTAATGTGCAGGTACCTGAAAAGACATATGTGGCCATAAGATGTGTTAGGCAACATATTCCTGGTGCTAAGAGGGACCATTGCCACTGTACCAGACACTGTGGGGACTTCAGTGAGAGTATTGTGGGTCATTCTGAGCAAAAAAAATCCCTAATTCAGGCAAGAGCAGAGGGGACATGATGGGGAGGGGGRGGGTGTTACCTGAATAAAGGCATTTTTACCTGCTGTGATCTGCAGCTCAGCACTGGAATGTGCTGGCTGGCTCTGTGTGGGATAGCTCAGATAATGCAAACACTGGCAGTGCATGGATGAAGTTCCAGCATGGAAATTCAGCTGTTTACCTCCCAAATACCAAACCCAGAGCTCCTGCACCTGACACTKGAGTGAAGTCACCCAGAGCTGAGTTTGTCTCTACATGACACCACAGGAGAGCCAATGAAGGGCTGAGGGGAGCTGTTGATCCCTCAGATCACTGATACTGGAAGAACAAGCACTTATACCGTACCCTTGAGTAAATCAATGCTAAATTTGGATTGAGACTGACCAGGGAAGACACTCTGACTCAGGTTTAGGTGCATTCTGATCAGCTGCAGGGGTCAGGGCACCAATGCAGGTGCCTGATTTTCAAAAGAAATCATAGTAATGAGCACTTTTCAAAAAACTTTTTGCAGCCTCCCCTCTGCAGTTCTTAATTCAGGACTCTACACTGGTCCTGTGACAGTGCTCCCCATATCACAGAATCGTTAAGGTTGGAAAAAACCTCCAAGATCATAAAGCCCAACCTTTAAACTGAGTTTTAATGGTGCTTGGGACCTGTTGTGGAATTATTTCTTGCCACTTTCATCCCTTTATGTGCCTTTAAAGTAATAATGCTGCATTATTTTAAGTGCGGTGAAATAGCCAAGTATGATTACATGACACGGTTATCTTCAAGAGGAGGAGATTGTACCTAAAAATTTAGGAAAGCACCTTCTTCTTCTTAATATTTTAGTTTTAGCTGTTCACAGCTGTGAGAATTGTGAATCTGTTCTGCCACCAGCTGTTCTCAAACCAGCCTAGAGAAAACAAGGCTCATATCCATGAAGTCTGGATTGTGTTTGGTTTGTTTCTTTGCCTGATCCAAACCCAACGCTTTAAGTAAAAGACTCAGACACCTTTTTCTTCTTTGCATAATTTGTTCCTTTGAAAATTCATCTCACTTTCTGGGCTGTCATATCTGTGYTGCTTTTGTTTAGGACACTTATGTGCTTTCCCAACTCCCTTGTACTTGGATTTTTTTGGATTTCAGTGCATCTCACCTGTGCATTGGGTTCCATGGGTTCTACTTCGAAGAAGGCCATTTGTTTGATTCCATTTGTTTTATTTAATGATGCAATTACAAAGGGGTGCTGTTTGTTACATCAGTGCACACATCCACATCAGAYTTGTCTCCTGGAGAATTGGGATCGYTTGTCTCCTTTGGGACCAGTAACTTTACACCTCAGTTATTCTGTGCTACTGCATAAGTAACATTGCCAGGATTCCTATTAGATGGGGACACCAGGTGACTTAAGGAAATTTAATACCCTGGCATTTTCAGCTGCACAGCACTTGGTCCTGTTATTAATCAAGGCTCCAGAGCCTTATTCATCTCCTGATTAAAGATTTCAGCAGAAGGGAATCATGCATGCTTTAAGTACAGTATTTTTAATTAGGGACAAGTTCAGGGTATCACTGTGCATTACTTCMTCAGTAGGTGTAATTAAASTGCTGATCTGTAACAGGCTCACTTRGAAAAATACCTGTCTTTAAATCCTAGCAGCCTGCTCTGAAAAAGAAAAAAAAAGCAGACCAAAAGAAGTGGGGCAATAAATCTATCCCTCAGAAATACAGATGGGAATTTTCCTGTGCTTACTGTGACCACCTTAAGGCTTAAATATCTTCAAGGAAGGCAGGTCCAGGCACAGGGCACAGTATGCAAAACACACTCAGCCTTCACACAAGTGGAGAGTCACTGCAGTTTAAAAACAGTTTMTGAATTATCTGTAAAACACATCAGGATTTGCTGTAACTAATTTACACCATCCAAATACGATTTGCCTGCTTTAAACTTAATTCATCTGGGCTCCTAGTGGGGAAAGAAAGCCTCCTTCAATAAGGAATTCATCCTACCCTGCCRTAAGTGTTTGAGATTGGTTATCACTGCAGACTGTGATGCAGCACACAGGCTTTAGAAACTCAGGAAAGAAATTTGTTCCACCTGCCATCAGCAGCCCCTCTGGCTTGCATATATTTATAATTTCTGCAGTGGCTGCTGCGGCTTTCTTTGGGCTGATGCTTCCCTCAGCTTTCCACCATCTCTTCACAAGCTTCTTCCACTGCAAAAAAAACCCCAAACAACCTCTTCAAGGTGAGCCACATTGGGTTTGTAAAGCTTCCATGGTCATGGAACACAACTGCAAATGAAGGGAGTGTGGTACAGGACTGAGATGGAAAATTTCCCCAAAGGGATATGGATTTCAGTTGAGAGAATGTATTTAAAAATTACAATCCCATTATTATGGGAAGCACACGCACCAAACCCAAAATAATGCTRTTTTGCTAATTTATCTACTGTTTCTTACCAGAGATTCATTTCCCATAATCTGTTTGGAGCTGACCTTGAGTTCTAGGAACCATCAGGGAGTTTTGAGTCTTTCCCAATTCTCAGTTCAAAGGTTCTCCAGTGCTAGAGGGAATACAAATTTAATCTAACCTTGCAGTCAGGTTAGAGCAGCKGAAAAAGCCTCCACACCTCAACTTCCAATTAACACCTTTCAGRTGAGCTGCTGTGAATGAACACTGAGTGTTCCCGGGTTGTTCCAGCAGGAAGAGTGGCAGGGACAGGATTTTGGCTGAGAAGGCACCAAGTAGGATCCAATCAACAATAAACTCCAATTTTTTTAATGAAAAGAAGGTATTTGACCTCAAATGTAACTGCTTTTAGTGGATGCTCATGGGGTAGCTGAGATGTCTGAAGACACTGGCTCATGGATTGTTGGTGGAGAATGCCAGGCTGACTCTGTTGGAAATACCCTGGGTGTGAATCCACATCAAGGAAAAGCTCATCTGGGAATTCACCACTGCTTTTGTTACAGTTGTTATTTGCAGTCAGTCTTTGGAAGTAAAACTAATACAACCATGAGCTTCAAAAAAACCAATTTTTTTTCATTAAAAAGCTCATGAGGCTCTGAAATTAGTGATTTGAATGACTAATAATGAATGTTAAATGCTGCATCAGTGCAATGTAATGTATTGGTTGTCTAAAGGCATTGATCAGGTTAAAATCTGTTCAGGTTGGCTGGGGTAGCCTGCCATGACAGACTGCAGGTCAGCCAGCGGTTGTTTGAAGTTTCCATTAATTTTCTGTAAAAGCAAATACCACGTGAAGATAGCCTGAACTCTGTTTTACTGAATAATTCAAGAGAMACATGATGTCCCATTCAAATGTGATCATTGGCTGGTGATTTCATAGAATCACAGAATAATTACAGAATAATAATTGGAAAAGACTTTTAAGACCATGAATCCAACCACCAACCCAGCACCACCACCATGGTCACTCTTATACCATGTCCTCAAGTGCCACATCCACACATTTTTGAACACTTCCAAGGGTGGTGATTCCACTCTGTTTTAATTCAGATTTAATCTTTAGGGCTGCAGGATCACAGTCTGATTTTTTTGTCCACATCAAAGGCAAAAGGGGCWGTGCTGGAAGGCTGAAGGGCATGCTGAGTGTTATTGCATACATGGAAGACACAGTCACAGGCACAAACCAGCCTCATTTCCTTGAGAAAATTGTCCCTACTGGTGTGTAAAATAATAATTTAATTTATTGCCCCTTTTTTTTCAATTATAAAAAGGTATATAATTAAAATGAACTGAATTTTTAAACAAAATCCAATGGCACATTAAGGTAAAGGGAAAAAGATTATTTACCTCGCTAGGAAGAGTGCCTTCAATGGCAATCATTCCTTTTCAATTAGCCAAAATTACCTTGGGGAATTAGCATGACAGCTGCAGGAAATAAAACGAGAATGAGAAGGCACTGAGAGAGTACAGGGGGAGATCAGGACCTGCCTCAAATTTGGATAATTTGGGTAGGGTTTCTGCATAGACCATTCATGGTCATGTTTTGGAAAAAAAGTTTACTTTCTTCATAATTTCAGTGGGGAGAACAGGAGGGACAGAGATGTGATGATACATCCCTGACAACACTTTCCCTAGCTCAGGCATTTTCCTAACCATGTGCTTAATACTCTTTGATGGAAATATACTTTTTTTTCCCCATTATTTTTCCACTCCATCTTGCAACCTGCTCTAGTGGAAGGTGTCACTGCCCTTGGCAAGAGGGTTAGAGCCTAGATGGTCTTTTCAGGTCCTGYCTATCCCAAACTGCTCTGATTCTGTGCTTTTACTCAGATTTTGCAGCCACAAAACATTTAGCATCCACTCTCTTGTGTAGGAATAATTTCCACAGTCTGGATTCATATGACAAGGGAAAAAAAAAAATCCTTCTTTGTGTTTCAGAGTCACCATATGATATTTCATGTGGAGGTCTGGTTTTCTTGTATAAATTATCTGAGTAGGAGAAAAATAAACCACAAAAAAAAACCCCAAACAAAACAAAAAAATCCTTCCACGAAATCCCATCAACACCAGCGGGTTAAAGGAGGGGATTCTGCCCCTCTGCTCCACTCAGGTGAGACCCCACCTGCAGAGCTGCCCCAGCCCTGGGGCCCAGCACAGGAAAGACCTGGAGCTGTTAGAGCACAGAGATGATCAGAGGGATGGAGCAGCTCTGCTGTGAGGAAAGGCTCAGAGAATTGGGGTTGCTCAGCCTGAAAAAGAGAAGGATTTGGGGTGATTTGATGGCTGCCTTTCAGTACCTGAAGGAGATGACAAGAAAGATGGAGAGGGCCTATTTACAAAGGCTTGGAGTGACAGGATGGGGGAATGGCTTCAAACGGAAAGAAAGTAAGTTTAGATTAGATTTTAAAACAAACAGTCTTTACTTTCAGGGTGGTGAGGTCCTGGCACAGGGTTATCCTGAGAAAATGTGGCTGCTCCACCCCTGGCAGTGTCCAAGGCCAGGTTGGCTGGAGCTCTGAGCAACCTGCTCTAGTGGAAGGTGTTCCTGCCCACGGCAGGAGGTTGGAATGAGATGATCTTTAAGGTCCTTTACAACCCAAGCCATTCTATGATTCTATGATCACCAGCACCCTCAATTTATCTAAAAAAATGTGGAAAGGGGTTGATGCTCCCACTTATTTGGGAGCATAAAAGGTATTGTGGTAAATCAGCCTGCACCCCTCCTTGTGAAGCTGAGGCATCAGAAGAGGAACAACAAAGGGCTGTACATGATGGGGTTTCTGTCTGTGAACCATAAATAARGTCATTCCCTTAAGACCTGGAGTTTATTCTGACTGCTCAAAGGTGCGTGCCAAAATTTTACTCTTTTTATCTGTGGATAACATGGCCAAGTCCATCATCCCAGTGCAGAAATGGGAGCTGGSCCGTGGGTGCTTCTAAGGTTTCCTCATGATATAAAGGCAGGAGGAAATACTAGCGCAGAAGGAGAGGGAGAAAGAAATAAGTGATCCTGAGAACAACAAAGAGGTGAAATGTAATATTCCACATCATGCATTTGAGGGTGAATATTAAAGAAAATGATCCTACTATCACGTAATTTAGCCCACATTATCAGAGACAGCAAGAGGAATATGAGCCAAGGATTAGGATGCYGAAGAGCTGAATTCCAATCTTGGCTCTGCAAATGGCTTGATGTATGCCCTTAGGCAAATTCTCTACCTTCTCTCTTACAGCTTCTCTTTCTGCATTAACAGGATAATAATATTTAGATGAGCTTTGCAAGGACTAATTAGTTAATGATTATAAAGTGCCTGAATATGTAAAGTGCAATGCAAGTGCAAGGGATTATTATCATCTTCGAAATAATGAAGAATGTTTATTAGTTAGTTATTGTGATTATTTCTTTTAAACCTCTTTATTGCTAAGTATATAAGAGGCTGTCAGCCATAAAGTGGGTTTTACAAAGGGATTTGAAAGGGAGGGGTGGAGGAATGGTTTGGAGGCACAGATGTAGTTTTAACAGGGAGTTTTAACACTGTTATCATGCCAGTTCCCACCTTAATATGACAGCTGGTAGCCCAGATTGGAGAGCAGTGAACAGCAGCATTTGCAGCCTCTGGATCGTGTTTTATTTGGCCCCATGTGCTCTGTGACCTTGCACTGGCTGCTTTTTGGGTACCACTGCTTTTTAACTGTGCAGTGCTCTTCTTACTGCCCTCTGCAATCAATTAAAGATTGATTGGGACACTGTAATGAGAGGAAAGAGGGGTGGCAAAGCAAAACAGACTGTTGAGTCAAGACTATGAAGTCCATGTCTGTCTGGGAGCTGGGTAGGAATGCTCTGACARTCACAGAATAATTCCATTTGTGGCATCTCTGGAGAAAGCATCGTCCAGCCCCCTTCTCAAAGTAGGGTCAGATAGGGCAAATTTATCAGTGTTCAGCTGAGGTTTGAATATCTCCAAGGATGGAGACTCCTTTGTCTCTCTGGGCAAGCTGTTCCTATGTTTGATCACCTTCTCAAAAGAAGAAGAATGTTAAATACTGTGTTTAAATGAAATTTCTTCTGTTTTAATTTGCGCCCGTTGCCTTTTGTTCTCTCACCTGGCACCCTTTAGGGCTTCCCTTCAAGTACTAATACACATGGATAAAATATACGTGAGACTTTTCTAGGCTGAGAAATCCCATCTCTCAGCTCGTGCTGGTGTGTGGGACTATTCCTCCCCAGGTGYAGGACTACAGACCTGGGACACACAAATCCAGAGCTGTGAATGAAAGGGTGTCTTCATTTCCCACATTGATTAGCTCTTGGTTTGGGTTTGGTGGGTGATGATTTTTTCCAGGGGAATGCATAAAAATGGTTGATAATTCAGGCTTAAAGGAGCCTGAACAGTTCTGCAGTTCAAACTCCAGCTCAAAACCTGCTGCCTCTGCCCCCTGAGTCCTGCCTTTGTGTGTTGAAGCCTGTCAGGAATTTTCTTCACAGCCAGACCCATGTTCTGATCTGTCTGATTGGTTTGATTGTTGGGATGCCCCATTCCCAACCATTCTTGTGCTTGGAGGATGTTGTCTTTAAAACWCTGATGGGAGTTTTACACGTGGGAYCCACTGACTTGTTCCCTTCAGCAAACCAAAACACATTCTCCTAAAGTCTGCAGTTTGCACTGAGTTCCCTTTCATCCTTTCAGGATCTTGAGCTACATTAATTGAGGCTCACTACAGCCAAGGCTTCCTGTAATTATCACCTGTTTCCTTCATCCAGATAAGTCCACCTGCACCACACCTGGAGCTAAAATTGGGCTAAAAGTTCCCCATTTTGCTGGCTGGACACTGGACACTTTGGAAGCAGGTTTGCAGATTCAGAGTGTTTAGGAAAAGGCTGATTTTCTTTCCTGGGTCCTTTAGCAGGARTGACAGTCTGAGTTCCACACAGCATCACACTGAGGAGGTTTATTCTCACCAGCCCAGGATCTGTTCAGCTCTTTCCACTGCATGCTGCAGACGTGTTCTACATTTTCCCTAACATCCTAATCCTCCTTGAGCACTTTTCTATCAAAGCCCCTGCAAGTATGTTAATGCTTAACCTGTAAAAGCTCTGCTAATCTTTCTCCTGCCCTCCCACCATCCCAARCAGAGAACTGCTGACAAGCCTCAGGATGAGATAAACTGGCTCAYGAGGGTGAGGAGATGGGAAGAGACTTAAGCTGACAGGTTTGATCTCCTCCTGCCACCCTTTTTCCTCCAGATAGCCCCTCAGAGCTCCAGCACAAGCTGCAYGTGGAACAACTTTTACATGACAGCRCCGCCRAATCCCTCCCATGAGCTTCTTAGGGAAGAAACTGGATTTGCTCCCATTCCTCTGAACTTCTCTCCTGGCAGTGCAGCCCATCCCTGTGCTCTGGCTGTCAGATGGTGCCAGTGTGATCTACAGGGGGAGACTAAGCCTATAAGTGCCTTAAAATTTCACATGGAGATGGGTTTTCCATTGTAATAAGAGCTGACGGTACCTTTTTGTAATCAAAATGCAAACTCCCTTCCACTGCTCAGTGCTCAGGAGCACAATTGAGAGTGACAGAATTCATTACACAACGGAGACAGATGGAGTACTTTAAAAAGAACCATACATCAAGAGCGGAGGTCTGTGAGTGTGTAGATAGTGGGCAAAAAAAAGCTTAAAAACTTCAATCCCCTCCATACTGCTGAAAATTACCAATCTTCTTATCTTGGCAAAACCTTATTATGCAAATAGTTGTCAAGTGGAACACTCAAATTGGCGAAATTGCTTTATTGTAGTACTTTTTACACTCCTTCCAAGAAAAGTCTGTTTTGCTGGTGTGATAAGTAAATGATTGATTACCCGTGCTGGTCTGGAATAGCAGAGTGGRAAATGATGTAGTAACACCATCAGTGGCACAAACTCCATTTAGAAAGGGAACACTACCATTTTTGAAAGGAGTGCACCACTTAAAAATTGCCAAGTCAGTACCTCTTCCTTCTCCTGCTTAACCTGAAAAAAGTGAGTAAACAGATTTTTTTTTTTTCAGACACCAAATGATTCAACACTTTTTCTTGAACCATTGTGATCTTTGGTTGTTTTTAAACAAAATGTGGAACTTTCCAGCAGTTCCTCCCTTCCAGAAGTAATAGAGATTTTATGGTTTTTTCCTTCCTCTCACCACTTTTTCTCTGTGTACAGCATGGGATACTTCAGTCTCTCAGTTGTGGACTCAACTGTGATGAAATGTGTTCATTACTTTGACATAAAGAGAATTATGGCATTGGGTTTTTCTTGAGAAGGCAAGAACTGGAAATGGCTAATGGAGCACAACTGCAAACTGCCTCTCTTCAGAGGTGTTCAGCACTTCCCTCCAGAGCTGGTTGAAACCAGGTGTTGAATTGTGAGCACAAAATTTCCAAGTACACCGTAGCCAGATTTAGCCAGCACTTGGCTTAGTACTGAATAATAAATGGCACTGGAGAACAACCAGATGAAACATAAAATGATTTGATATGGTTATGGCATTGTCAAAGTAGTTCTGYATCACAAAATCATWRAATGGTTTGGATTGGAAGGGACTTTTGAAGGTAAACTAGTTCGGTCTCCTTGCCATGGACAGGGTTTAGTTGAGATGTCACGGCACGGGTTGGACTCCATGATCTTGAAAAATCTCTTCCAACCCAGACATYCTGTGGTTCTGTGGGACATCCTGCCACACCCACAATGTCACTGACACTCTGGGCTGCAAGCTCACCCTGCTGGGTCCTGGCCAGCTTTCCATTCACCAGTGTCCCCAGCTCCTTCTCTGCTCTCGAACTTTCATCCCCATTCTTTGGATACTGGGGATTGTTCAACCCTGGTGCAGAACTTTGCCCTTCTTGAGGTTTTCATGGAGCCCTTCCTAATTAAACTAATCAATTATTTATTTATTGTAGGAGACAATTCTTGTGAAAAACAGCCGTGCTTTCACAGCAGGTGGTCTTGCTGTCAAAGGAAGAGCAGATGGGAAATGCCAAGGATGTATTTACAGGCAGGTTCTGCCTCCCAGGCCCGTAAGGATTCCTGGGGATGGTGCTGGGAGCAAACTGGAGTTTGCACCCAGTTCTGGAGCAAAGAGAAGCTTCCTTGGCTCCAAATGTTTACTGAACAACAGTGAGGGGAAAGGGGCCTGTGTCTCTCCTTACCTCCCACCTCAGCTGCTGTAGGTGGCACTAAAATGAGTGAAAAAGAAACCACATCTTTCTTTCTCAGAGCAGGGAATGGAATAGCACTTGAAAAATGTGCCTGTGGGTTGAGACTATAGAAGTTTTTTGGAGGGCAAGGAACATGGAAGCACTCTAGAACTTAACAGACATAATTTAGACATTTCCACAGAGTTCTTCACGACTACATAGACTCTAAAGAACATTTAAGCCTCATAAATACACCTTGCTGCATCCTAGGTGACACAAAGCTTTTCCTCCTGGGTATTAYAGAATGGTTTGGGTTGGAAGGGACATTAAAGACCATTTAGTTCCCWCCCCTYTGGCATGGGAAGGGATGTCACCCACTAGATATGTGACAAGGGACTGTATTCTGGGTCCTCACAGGTGTTGGTGTGATGAAACACTTGGTCAGTTTTTCATGAGATCAATACTTTCTTTTCAAATAAAATAGTGTGGTGTTAGCTACCTTTACCAGAGAACTAATAAATGCKTTTTGTAATTATAATTTCTCAGCAGATGGGTTCTGTTGTTTACGCATCCACATGTTTTTGTACCCTTTTGTTTTTGTCTCTCCCCAGTGCAATGTACTCTTTTATTAAATGGAGCACTGTAGACAGCACCACTTAAAAATAAACACACTCCACCTGGATCTATCTGAATGATGTGTTTCTAGAGTACTTCATCTGACATGTAGYCTAAATATAAACAAATTATCTTGAATGACATATTTTATGGATATATTTACATAGAATGCATTTACACWGTTTTGATAATTCTGTTTGGAAATGGTGCAGCTCATGTTCAGGGCAMGTGCAACATCTAGGCAATACAGATGCTTTCCACTTTGCAGAAGCACACAGCCTTGCTGTATCAAATATTCCCATTTTTTGTGTTAAAGTGGTGAAATTCATACTTCTGAAACTTCACAAAAATTCTGTATAGGTCATTGATGATGCCTTGATTTTCAGAAGTAATTAGAAGATCTGTCTGATTGCTTATATCCCTGCTCAATTATTTGTCCGTTGAATCTCATAACTGTGTTTTTTGTAAGTATTTATTACTCCAACATGTTCAGGCTTAGCCAGGAAACCAGATTCAGAAATTAGACTATTTGTTCCAGTGGTTAATCAACCTCTGAAGCACCACACCTTGCTTCTAATTAGAATACAACTAATGTTTCCAACTACACTCTCTTTTGTTTTCTTTCCCATWAGCTTAAAGATTCTTTTAATAGATGGCTTTTGTTTTTCTGTCCCAGGAATTATTTAAAGGTTTTAATGTCCTGTCTTTTGCTGAAAATTAGTTTTTTAAGCCTTAAATAATTTTTGTCTTCTGGCACACGTTGTGTTACTTAGCATCCACTTTAAACCAGTACAGAAATGTATTGAATATCTCAATCTCTTCAGTGTCACACAGCCATGAAATCAGCCAGGGTTTRCATCAGTCATGTGATTGCACCAATATCTCATCTCAAACTGTTTATCTGCTTTGACTCCTAAGTCCTCTGCGCTCTCTACATATTAAAATACATTTTCCCATTTCCAGTGTGCRTATTTGCAATTCTCAGATGTTTGGATTTACATCTATCTGCATTGAAATGCTTTAATTTGTTTGACTGGGTCTCTTTCATCATCTCTACTGCCTCGTGTTCGTTGCAGCACTTTGAGCGCTGGTGCAAGGATCAGAAATGTCAGATCCAGTGGTTGTTTCAGAAAACCACCTTAGAACTTGTTCTGTTCAATGAATTCCTCAACAACAGCATGAAGGATTGGAAAGCTTTGTGGATATGACCATGTCCCAGGAAATGGATCATGAGGGATTAGTGATGGTCCCAGACTTTCCTCTCCTTTCCTGAACTTGATTTCTTAGTGATGTCTATACTGACAATGTGCCCACATCTTTATTTGAAATGGAAATGTTSCAGTGGTGTCCCTGCCCGTGGCAGGAGGGTTGGAACAAGATAATCTTTAAGGTCCCTTTCAACCCAAACCATTCCATGATTCTATGGAAATTTCTCAGTGCCGCATTTACCATCAGAGTGTTCTGGACTGTGGAAGTGAAGGACCTCACACTTGACAATTGGATTGTTAATCACCTTCAGAAATCAGTTATTTTTTTATTTCAGAATGCAACWCAATTAATCCCAMYAATTAGTGTTTTTTAAAAAWTAAATATRCATGYATATGYACAYATTGTCTAGTACTGGTCCAGCCTCACACTTGAATTAATTCTCAGTTGAGTCCTGAGTTGTTGCATCCTTTTGGGGTCAAACAGCACATTGCAGTCACTCATTTGCTGCTCTTGTGTTTCTTTTCTTTCATCCTGCTCCAAATCCCCAAAGCACTTTTCTTTAGCCAGGCCAGCARTTGTTTCTACTGGTGCTTTTAGCTTCTCTTTGTAATCTGTAACTCAGTTTACAACCTGTCTATTTATATTCTATTTAAACTTCTAAGCTCCATCTCTTGAGTAAATGAGGTGCATTTAATCAATCTCTGTCACAATCTGTCACCACTGAGACCTGGGAATATCAGATTRAGGGGGGGTTTGGTGTCCCTCAAGGGGATTCCAGACTATGGATAAACCATTCATGGTATCACTGTGAGAGAATTAAAGAATCATGGAATAGTTTGGGTTGGAGGGGACCTTCAGGATCATCCAGTTCCAAGATGTGTTGTCACCATTGCAGGGACATTTCCAGTCTGGATGTAGAACTAGAGGATTGCAGGGAACATTCCTCCCCCACTCACAGGACAAACCCTTCAACTTCTAGAGGCTGCCCAAAATTTATCACTGAATCAGGATGAGGTTTTAGCTAAAACTCTCCATTTTTTAATTGTGAGATCGAGGCATAATCCAGTTAATGGGCTGTTCTTTCGAGCACACTCAATTTTCTTCCTTATTTTCCCATTTACATGGTTTCTGCTGTGATTTTTTTTTTCTCAGAACTTTCTCAGTTTCGGGAGATGTGCCCTTTAGAGGCAYCAATTATATACATAAGATGCTGCTGATTGAGGATTGATTCTGTTTTTCATCTTGAATGTAATCAAATCATGATCACTCATCCCTGGGTGCCTACAGATTTCCAACCCAGTCAGTAATTCATCTGTATCCCTCATAATCAGATGCAACCAAGTCATTTTGCCATGGCTACAGTAGCCTGATATAAGAAGTAGCAGCTGCCATTTTTATGCATTAATAGTGACTCTTTGCAACCTTAATCATATTCCTCAAAAACTGAAATTTTGCTTCCCAGCATAGATTTTGGTTTTAATTTTTTTAATCTTCTCTTATCAGCAGGCAGGTGCTGAAGAAGTAACTTCATTTTCTCTGTTTTATTTGATAGTTATAAAAAATCCCCATCTCTGTGTTTGCTCCTGGGCTTTGCTTAGTAGCGCTGAATTTCAGAAGTGTGAATTATTTTGAAATWGTGGCTCAGAAATAATCCTGAAATTCTCAATTGTTAATAATTATTTAATAAAAAACGCTGTCTTTGATGAAGAGTTCTTATTGCCATCTTCTCCACCCCTCCTATCTTTTTGAGCCTTGTTAAATAAGGAAATACTAAACATCAAAAGTGGTTTGTTTGACTTCCTGGGAAAGCTGAGGGGGTGAACATCTCAAAATGTGCCCCCATCTCACCAACTGCCAGGTAGAGATGAAATCCATTGCCCTCCTGTCCTCATGGGCTACTTCCTCACCTTCCAAAGAAAGGGCTCAGCATCTGCCAAGGTGCAGAACTGTGAATGTCCATAGCAGAAATGTCTGTGCACACACATCACACTCAATGTGTTGGCTCTGCTGTGAGACCTCAGACATGGCCTTTTATTCACATGAATCTCTGTCACCCACTGGGAACCATTTTAGAATTAAGCAATGTCTCAGGGCTGTTGTAGCTCAAATTAGCTGAGCTGCTGGGGAACAGCTGGATACAAACAGGAATGAAGGTGGGAAAGCCTCAAGTTGCACCAGGGGAGCTCAGGTTGGATATTGGGGAAAAACTTCTTCACTGGAAGAGTGGTCAAGAATTGGAACAGGCTCCTCAGAGTGGCAGAGTCACCAGCCCTGGAAGTATTAAAAAAATGAGTCCATGTCTCACTTCTTTACATGATTTGGTGGGTGTAGTAGTTTTGGGTCAAAGGTTGGACTTCATCATCTGAGAAGTTTTTGTTTTTTTCCAGCCTTAATTTTCTTATGATTCTACAAAAGATCAAGCCAGTTTCTTAAGCAGAAAAATCTGGTTGAGGAGAGAATCTTCATTGACTGTCCTGGTGAAGATGAAGTGTTGAACAGGCCAAGAGCTCAGAACAGCTCTCCCTTGATGTGTTATGCTCTTGCAATGCCACCCCAAGGTGTCACAAGAGATGAGGGATAAGTGAAAACGCTCTTGCCTATGTTGTGGGGCTTTTCTTCCGAAAAACACAAAAAACCAAAAAACATAGGATTTGAATCATCTCCTGCATGGAGATGTAAATAATGAGGAGGTCTAAGAAAAAGAGAAACCTCCTTCAAAAACCACACCATTTCTCCCTTCTCTCTCACCRCCACACCCACACAGTCATTTATTGATTCGTGGCAGTTACAAGTTGACAATCAACAGATCAACACCTGAGCCCAGCTGATGAAATTAACAGAAGTAATTACAGGGAGTTGGTAATTATTTCAGTTCCACTGCTTTGAACATCATAGGCTGATGCATCCAAAAAGGCTCCAGTTGCAGGATTTTAGAAACGAGGTGTGTGAATTTGAGAAAGTCAAAAATGCTACATTGTGAGATCCCCACCCACCTCTCCTTGTAAGCTGCTGCTCCAACGGGAGGTTAAAAGGATGGACCTGTTTTTATCTTTTCATTAACACCCAGGTGCTGGGTACCTGCAAACTTGAGAGGTAAAATCACTTTTTTTCTAAAGTATAAGTTACATCACATGGTATTTCTACACAAGCACCCAAGGAGGAGCACCTTGGCTTTTTCTGCAGTTTTCAGACCTAAAAGCTGTGAAGCCTTTGTGATCTGTTATTAATGGCAACGTGCTCTGAGGGATTAAGCTACAAGGGCACACAATTATCAAAACCACAAAATATTCCACTATGATATTTAGCTGTGTGAAACAAATGAATAATGAATAATTTCCCAAAAAAAAAAAACAACTTTTGATGTAATTTTTGTTCCATTGTAGGTAGATCTGATGACATAGGTAGGTATAATAATATATGACATAGGTATTTTTTTTCCTTCTTGGAAACATCACCTTTGTGTCTTTCCAAGCTGAAAAAATGRCAACACTACATTCACCTGCCTGCCATCTGGATCATTTCCTGAGCCTTATTAAAAACAAAATAAAATAAAAACARTTCCAAGATCTATGCATGAAAACGCTGAGAAAAAGGAAGAAAAGGAAAAGAAAAAAAATTTGGCAAGAAACAAGTTTAAGAGCTGAATGCCCAGAATGGTATTGAAGCCACAGCTCCAACATCCCTGGCTATTCCTTTCTCCAAACCCTTGGCACCAGTGACAGCTGGTGACAGCACTTGGCAGAATTGTCATGGCCTACAAATTCCTTGCAGGATGAGATATCAGATGTTAGTGAATGACTGAAAGGCTACAGCAGTCCCAAATTCACAGCTCCCCTGACATCCTTCATGCCCAGCCACCACCAGCTTTGCTCTGACATTGCTGGGGCAGACTCCCATGGGTCACATCACAGCTGCAGTTTAGCTCACCTGCTTCTTTAGGCTTTTCTTCCTGTTTTTCCAAATGCTTTTGGTAACTGGAGAGCTCCTGAAGGAGGATGGGCTGAGACTATAAAGCAGAAAATCTCTTATTCAACAACAAAACCTCCAGGGAAGAAACAGTTGCCTGTGAAGGCAACCTTTGCTTCCACCATGGTTCATTTTTTTATTAAATCTGGAGATGTGAGCGTAGTCTAAGTTCATGATCAGCTCAGTCTTTGGCCTAACTGCTAAAAGGATGGGAGCAGTGTTTGTTCTTGATCTCATTAGAATTTTCTCTGCTCAGTTGAGAGGCATGGCTGCTGCTTCCTGCTTTGTCATGTTTTTCTTGGCTGGAGAAATTATCTGAGACCAGATCAAAAAGGGACCTATAAAGAGAGAAGAACAAAAACAAAACAAAACAAAATTCCTATTCCATCATATCTTTGCCTGTGACAGGCTCTTCTTCAAATAGAACCATGGACTCAAAGACAATCCTGAGCTGGGAAGGACCCACTGGGATCACCCAGTCCAGATATTGCCACGGTGACCTGCAGGGCCTGCAGAGGGATCCACAGACTGCAGCTGTCATGGGTAACAGGACATTGCATCTCACTGTGTCCCAGAAGCACTTCCTGAGACTCTAGGACTGAAACCCAAGTTTTTATCTGAAGAGCAGAATTAATAATGCCTAATTTGCTGTCAGCTGTGGCCATTGTCACCCTGATTTTCTCCTTTTCTTGTGTTTCTCACCTTTATACTCCTCTATACRTAAATTGATTGAATGGCATTTCCAGAARCWGCATTATTTGCTGTTTAAGGMATTAMCTTCTGCCTAACTAAAGAAGGAGGWGTCTTCTCTACAAGGCRTCAAGTATCCTGAAAACAGRAGTACTTCAGATGCTTCTGTTCCTCTCTCAGATGTGAATGAACTTGGCAAAGAAGTTTTGGAGCGCTTGGGAGCAGGAAAAGAACTGACAAACAGAATACCTGCTTTCCTGCAAATTACAGGCTACTGACAGAGCACATCAATCCTGCTTTAAAAGGATATATGTAGAAGGACAAARAAAGATTTAAAAAACATGTGGCTTCAGATTCAATTTTTATCTGTCAGCAATGATCCCAGAGATAATCTGATAAGCATCAACTGTTGGCAACATTCACTTGTAGAACAACATTTTGGGCTGTTTGTTCAGGAACTCCCCAGTTAGAGAAGTAATTTACACCCACAATTTAATGAGGCACTTGGATAAGATTTAGCAGGATTATGGATTAAAAACAAAACCACCTCAACAGAGAACTGAGCAAAGCAGTTCATTGACATTCCCAGTCACTCCTCTTTTAAATGGCAGCCACCAGCTACTGCATGGTTTGAATCAGAATCTCAGAATGGTTTGTGTTGGAAGAGACTTTAAAGATCACCCAGTTCCACCTCCTGCCATGGGCAGGGACACCTTCCCCTATCCCAGGTTGCTCCAAGCCCCATCCAGCCTGGCCTTGGACACTTCCAGGGGTGGGGCAGCCACAGCTTCTCTGAGCAACCCCTGCCAGGGCCTCCCCATCCTCACTGTAAAGAATTTCTTCCTAACATCTAACATAAATATCTCCTCTTTCAGTTAAAAATCATTCTCCCTTGTCTATTCTACCTGTCCATTTCCAAAGTCCCTCTCCCTCCTTTTTAAAGCCCCCTTAATGGGCTGGAATGAGGTTTCCCTAAAGCCTTCTCTTCTCCTGGCTGAATAACCCGAATTCTCTCAACCTGGCTTCACAGCAGAGATGCTTCACTCTTCAGARAATCTTTGTGGCTTCCTCTGGGCTTACTCCAAGAAGCCCAAACCTTTCTTGTGTTGAGGAGCCCAGAGCTGGACACAGTGTTCCAGGTGGGATCTCACAAGGGGCAGAGCAGAGGGGCAGAATCACTTCCCTTCATGTGCCGGTCATGCAAAACACAAAAAAGCCAAAAAAAATTAGATCAATTTTTCCTGTTGTTCAGGCCAGGTTGGATTTCAGCAAGGAGTTTTTTCTAGCATCCAACAGAGTGCTTATTTGTATCCTAACAGAAAAGCATGTTGTAAACCCAGGAATTTCCCAAGTAAATAAGGTAAAGCAAACAACCAGGTCTTGGCTAATTTAGAAGATAAAATGCTGGAGAATTTCACTGAATTTAAACCCCCAGAAAGTTAAAAGCTTCCTGTGTGCTGCTCTCTTGCACCTACAGCACTGCCAGACCCATTTTGAAGAGAAGTCACAATCAATGGCTTCTTCTTAACCCAGCTTTGGTTAATGGGTGCTTCTGCCTCATCAGACTTCTCTGACAGCAAGGAAGTGACATCTCCAGAGTGGGAATTTGTGCTCTGCTGAGCAGTGTGCSTGATCATTTTTTGTCCAGTATTTTGCTGAAAAGGAGGGAGCCAAATTCACCAGCCATGGTGTCAAATTTTCCTTTAGAAATTTGATTCTGTGTACTCCATCCATCTTGAACTGGTTTCTGGCAGTTACACAATAAATTCATCATATTTCTGATGGGAAATTTTCTCCGTCCAGCTGTCAAAGTAGTGTTGCCACTTCTGGTATGATTTTTTAGCACTCTGTCATGAATAACCTAAAATCGTACTTTCATTTTAAATATATATGTATATTTCCCCCTTTGGGGAATAATTATGTAGTCTAATAGAACTTGGTGCTAAAGCTTTTTCTTTCTTCAAGTTTAAATTGCTTTTTTATTTTTTTTTTCCTTCATAGGCATAATGTATTCCTATTACTCCTCATGGAACACTCTAAACTATTTTCAGCTTACACTTTAAAGTCTAGCTTTTTCCCCCCCTACTTCCTCACAACAATTTCATCTTTTTTTTTTAATTTTCCTTTTGCATCAAGTTATTAATAAATAAAGACTTGGCTCCATCAGCTCCTTKACATTTTTTGCAGACATTCTGACAACGGATTGAATAAATTATATTGTTCAGTAATAGCCAGAGCAATGGCCTATTATGAATGGAGAAAAGAACACCAGGAGAAGGCTGGCATTTCTGCTCCTGCAGCTGTGAGYGGGTGCTTTTTGCAATCCTCTGCTGCTGGGGCAAGAGCCAAACAACACCTGAGTGCCTGAAGGTGGTGGAACTTCCACATCCCTCTGAGCTTTTGCTGTGCTTTGTTTCCATGGGAAGGGGTCTTTCTTTCTCCAGCCCCCTCTTTTTTTTTTTTTTTTATCACCACTTCCTGCAGCACATTTTGGGGCACAACAGGCAGTGGAAGCACAATAATCTCTCCAAAGGAATCCAGATTTCCCCTTCCCCAGGCCTACAGCAATCACCAACTTTTTCAAGCGTCACCACACCATCAGCTGTCAACCAGTGCCATCCAATAAAGTCATCCACGATTAATTATTCTTCAATGACAGCAGCATATTGAAACAAACTGATAGCTGCTGACAGTGGAAATCCAATTAACCTGAATTACTATCTTGATTGTGGCACAATTAATGTCAGCTGTGCCATGTCAGAAGTGAAGGCTTGGCTAATATAATTGTTTAATTAATTGGTTGCAGGGATTAGTTGATGTGGGACTGCCCTTGCTCTGACTGCTTTTCTTATTTTTCCCCCCCCTCCCTCTGTGAACATTAAATTTGAGGGAGAAACATAAACAGCTTGTAGTCTACAGCTTTTTACTTGAAGGGGATAAATGAAGTTCCATCTTAAATACAGTTTGAAAGCTAACAGAGGGTGTGGGGGAGCTTTTAAACTTCTGCAAAGTCTGTTGTGGCCCTTTGTTTCAGTGAGTTTTGCTGTGCCCCATCACTGAGATCCAAAGGGCTGATGGGGAATTTCTYTGATTTGTTCAAACTGGGATGTGATGTAGTTATGAATTCATGATTTCTCTGGCTGCTAAAGCGCATCTAGTGAACAGCAGGAAGGGTGGTAATGGAGAGGGGTGGATTTATTGGTCTTTAGAAATAGAAGCTTGAGTCAGAGGTGGCTGGGGGTTTGTTGCTCATGGCACAATATCTGCCTGGTGCCTCGAGATCAGTTCATCTTCTCAGACCTCTTGTGCAAAGACTGTTCTGCATGGCGAATAATTAAGAGCATTCAGAAATGCATTATGACCAATTTTAGAAATGACTCATGAAGGAAAAGGGTCTGTAGGTGGCTCCTCCTGTTGCAGCACATTACAGAAGCTGTTACCACCATCTTTGCCGTATCCATTTCCATTCCTCCATCTCTCCTCTGCTCAGCTTTCAACAGCTATAATGCATTTAAAAGTAACACCTCCATTCAAAATGGTTGTAACTCAATGATCTTTGAGGGTTTTTTGCAGCCTAAATAATTCTATGATAATTTGGTTGTGTAAARGGTGAGATAGAAGTGCAAAAAACCAACTGTGGTCCAAGTGTTGCAGTGAACCACTTACTAATAATAAGCTGGAGTTTGTGAAGTAGAGCAGGAGAAAACTTCCCTTGATCTTCACCAGAAACTTTAAAATATTCTTAAAAAATACAGACAGGCTCAGACTGATTACCAAATAAGAGGATTATAATGAAAAAAGGATCTCTAATGACTTAAAGGAGCTAGCATTAAAAAGTTAAACTTGGTAAATTAATATGTTAAGTACAGAGGCTCTGACAAGCAGTGAGGGGAAAACACACACACATCCATACAGATATCTGTATGGGTTTTTCCCCATGTGGAGATCAACTATTTAAGCTCTTGTCATAGATGCCAGGAGAAAAAGGGATGGAGAGTTAAAAGCTTTGATCAGCTTCATGTAAAAAAAAAGCTGGGACACTTCACAAGTTCAGAGGCTCCCTTCACTTCTCCAGACTCTTCAAAAATATCCAGTTTCTTAAACGTCAGCCTCAAAAAAAATTCCGTAAGTGGGACCTCCCAGGAGATGCCCGTCTTTGAGTTGTTCCCCAAATAGCACCAGGGCATAATCTCCCATGGAGGTTTCAGTTTAGGTGGAAGTGCTCAGAACTACTTTAGAAACTTTCTCAGAGCTTTCAAAACAGTCATTCAGTCCGGTTTGCAGGACTTTGGGAGAATCTGTCAATACGTTTGGGAGGATTTTCAGATCAGCCTTATCCTAAAAAGTGATTAATGTCCTCATCTTCTCAGCAGTGTAGGAGAGCCACTCACCATATTTTAAGAAAACCATGTCATAACAAACTGAATTTGCATAAAGTCGTTTTCAACTTAACTGTGTTGGCAGTTTATTAATTTGTTGTCTGTGCACCTCTAAGAATACTTTCTTTAGATGGTGTGTAACTTAAATTTCTTTGTCTTGGCTAAAAGTTAGTTATGTTTGAGTGACACGTTGCCTTTTGGCTGCATGCCCCAGGCTCTAGCGTTCTGGAGGATCCCATCTCTCTGCTGTTTTGTTAATTGGAGGAAATGTTTGCAGGTTGTTTGTTCCTCACACAGGATAACTGGATGGAGTAGATGAGCTTTCTGATGTGAATCTGGCTGCCAACTGGCACCATGACACAAACCATAAACACAAAGATGTCTTGGATTTAATACATTTCTGCCCCTTTCCATCCTTGCCATGAGATAAAACTCARACATGAAGACTGTTTTCACTTCCATCCCTCTAGACCCGTGATTTAATTTAATTCTTTCTTTTCCAGCCTGTCCCCTCGTTGCTGTGAGGGATTGATATGCTCTGTAGGACAGGCTGTTGGCACTGTGCTCTGTGACATTCCCAGAGCTCTATTATGTTGTCTATCACAGCCGAGTTATTCCTACACTCCTCACGTCAGGAGCCCTTTGTGCTGGCAGAGCTGACAAGACTCAGCCCAGACACGGGAGCCGTGATTCTGACCAGCAAGGTCAGGCTCCAAGGCCATTTGTGAAGCAGTGCTGATATTCCATTGTTTGTCACAATCATCTCTTTCATTCAGAACCCATTACAATTTGCAGTTACACAGTGATTTTGACACAGAGGCAGGAAACTCTTCAGCTTTGATGGCAGTGAATAATTCAGGATGCTCTGAATGCCGTCTCACTGCCAGGGACTGAGGAACAGGGAAGCGTTTTGACTTCTGGTCATTCTCAGCTTTCATATTCATTGTCCCCCCTCAGCTTAGATCAGACCAAACTCCACTTTAGGATGTGTTTAAGGATGCTGTCAACAGCTTGAMATGGTTGTTTGAGAGATGAAGGAAGGGACAAAAACTTATTCTTGTGCAATTTGAGCAGCAGTGTCACATCCATAACTCTATTGTGTGACTACATGATTAAAGAGAAATGCTTTCATCCCAGAAGATTTTAAAGGTTTTAATTAGAAATGGCTCAGTTTACCTAAAACAAAACCGAAGAAAAGCCCATCCCTGTAATACCTGGATATTTTTTTAAATGGTGTTTGTGTGTTAATCTTGGCAAATAATGGCTCCATCATCACAGGTGTCACTATTTTTGCTCTGTTCATTTCATGAAGTCACATCCCTGATGTCCTAACATGGAAAATGAGGAATGAAGAAGTTAAATTACTTATAAATGGCCACATAACAATTTCATGAGGAAAGGAGGGATAATGCTGTATCTGCCTGTACAGTTCCCCTCRTTGCCTGCTATTATCAGATTTCTTTTTGGTATTTATATTTAAATGCTCTTCTTAYGAGTCCTGAACTCTGCCCTTTGACTTTCCCTGGATCTGCATCTGTTGACCTGAGCAGCAAACCTCAGGAGAATRCTGTCTCACACCAGATTTTCCAATACTTGCTGCTTTCCCCTGGAGTCAGAAGTTCAGTGTAAACTCAGTCTACCTCCTGCCATCTGTGCACTTAATCCACCAGAAAAATGAAACAAAAAAAAAAAAACAATAGAGAGTCAAAATACTCTTCAAACAGTGAAGTTGTTGGTGTTTAAACAAAGGCTAGGTCAGATATTTTGACAGTCTACCCAGTTCTCCGTGGTTCTAGAAAAAAATCAAGCTGCCTTAAATTTAATTCTGTGCCACCCAATAAAATGATATGGAAACTCTATTTCTGCTTAGTTTCACTGGTGCTACACTAGAAAGGACTTTATCTACTTCTTTTTTGTGACAGRCATATAAGTAAGTAGTAAAATGGAAATATCCTTTTGTCATTTCGCAATTATTTAAAATTCTCAGCTTTTATGTCTCAGCTCTACTTTGAACAGGTGAAGACTCACATTTGTAAAAGCATACTTGGGTTTAAGGAGCAGTAAAATAGATTTTATTCTGCATTAGGCAAAGTGTGAGGTTTGCATTCCTTGAGTTCCTAGCAGACAACTTGTCCTTTTCAAAAGGAAGGTTTTCATGCCTGGTCTTTATGTAATTTTCTCCCCCTTCCTTCGCCCTCTGCTCCCAAGTATCCTGCTGGATGCAGAGGAGCAGCAGGGCACGGTGGGTGCTTGTAAATATTTTCTACACTCTTTGGATTTCGGTGCCAGGAAAAAAAAAACACAATAATTTACTGTATTTAGTGGTCTATTTAGAATTCAGGGCAGCAGAAGTTCAGCTCTGTTCTATGACATTACAAAATAATCCGGGGTAGTTTGTGCCTGTCAACCACTGTTTGACATGCTAATGATGGGAGTACTTTAGAAGCAGTAAAGGTTGTAGTGATGTTGGTGATAGTGGTGAACAAAGTTTGTGGGAATTAATGTTCTATATTAAATCAATGGACACAGTAAAGAAAAACATCCCCAATCATATCAGTAAATTTAATGAAAGCACAGACACAAAACACTGCCCATTATGGTTCTGAGACATTTTTTTCTCTGGTGATATCAGCTCCCAACACTGACATTCTGAGGCATTTATGGCATGGGACTTCATGGAACCCCTTCCAAAATTTGATTTTACTTGTGATTCCTAGGGCTGGGAGGAGCCTTTTTTGTTATCAGTTACTGTAATGTACTGACTTATATTGAGATATTTTCTGGTGGTAGGGTCAGACCAGCTCAGACCTTCAGATTGTTGWTTGGTGTCTGCAGACTTGCACTGAGGATAATTTATCTTTATTACTGGTGAGATTTGAAGGYGAGTTTAGGTTCAGGAACAGGATGCCTTGAAGACAGAAAACCTTTCTTTCAGTCCCAGCATGAACAATGTTGTTGTACAACTAGAGGAAATGGCCTCAAATTGCASCAGAGGAGGTTTAGGTTGGATATTAGGAAAAAGGTTCTGCACTAAAAGGGCTGTCAAGTGCAAAGGCTGCCCAGTGAAGTGCTGGAGTGACCATCCCTGGCAGGATTTAAAACATGTAAGTGGGACATGACTTAGTGGTGGCCTTGGCAGTGCTGGGTTAATGGTTGGACTTGATGGTCTTAGAGGTCTTTTCTCAACCCAAATGATTCTGTGAGTCTTTTTTTACTACCCCCTGCACGCACCTTTGTTTTCTTTATTTGATGTTTGCATTTGTTTGAGGATGTTCAAAAGATCCTTCATGGCTGGTGTTGCACTCTTCTGTAAAGCATTTTATCTTTATTAGAATTTTCATCCATGTTCTTTTTTGTACCTTATATACAGGGTAGTGAGGAGAAATCCTTAAATTAYTTGGACCAGAGTCTCATCAGAGTACACTGGAGTTAAGCCAGACTAAATGCTTTTTTTGGCTCTGGTTCTTTTAAGATTCTGCAAAGCTTGACCTGGTTGTTTTTGGCAAAAGAAGACAGTCCAGGAGGGGCTCAAGTGTTTTTGGGAGCAGGGATTGAGCTGGTTCAAGAATTCAGGCTTTCTGCCCTGAAAGAGAAACTGATGATGTACAGACCAGAGAAGTGAGGTTGGTCAAAGGCTGGATGAACYGATGGGCTCAAAATGCTGAGATTGGCAGCACAGTGAGCCAAAATCTGTCATTYCCAGTCCTTTCAAGTAGTCCCATTCATAAAATAATATAATCTAACTAATCAACTCAGCTCAGCAGGAAGGTTTTCTTTGAGCACTGCACRGCTTTAATGTGGTCAAATCATTCCCTCTCTGCTCTGCTCCCTTGCAGTGTTTCTGGGTCTGCATTGTTGGGGGAGTTCAGTTCTCTCTGAATCTGCCTGTGTGGGGCTTTTAAGCATCTCCAGGTGGTTTCTGCAGAAGTAAAAGCGTTTGTTTTGCTGCACTGGGTGAATTCTGACTTGGGAAATGAGGTCTCTGGTGTTTCAGGTGCACACACCAGTCATTACCTGCTTTAAATTGCTGGCTGGGTCTGCTGTGTAGAACTCAAACAGCTGCCAGAGGTAGGTGGCTTCATTCCAGAGCTGGTAAAAAGATAATCCTCTTTGTAGTGAATTTGTAAATCACGTTGGAGGTTTGCTGCCTTGAAAGGCGTGCTAGAAATGTAAGCCATTATCATGTRCTATTACAAATGATGTCTCAGCCATTAGAAAAACAAGTGTATTAGGGGAATATTAAGATTGCTAATTCAAGCATTCAGAAGGTAGGAAATGCAGCAATTAAATCTGTGTGTGCAGGCTCAGCATCAGCCCCTGTCAGCTTTTAGGCAAAACCAACACAGAAAGCCCTGTGCTGCCATCCTCATCCTGATAGATGGTGAAAAGTACCTTAAATTTTGAACAAGTCAAGAGTGTACATGAACAAGGGTCTGAGGGAAGTCATATCTTTCTTAAACTGAGCCAAAYTTCCCAGAAACACGGAAATGAGCTCATCAAAGGGACAATCCCCTTTCTCCCTATTCTTCCTTACACGGGACAAGGGGAAATGGTTTCAAGTTGCACCAGGGGAGGTTCAGGTTGGTTATCAGGGAAAATTTCTTCACTGAAAGAGTGGCCAAGCATTGGAACAGGCTGCCCAGGGACAGGGTGGACTCATCATCCCTGTAAGTGTTAAAAAAACAAATAGATGAGGCACTCYTCCATGTGGTTTAGTGGGCAAGGTGGTGATCRGCCARAGGYTGGMCTTGATGGTCTTGGAGGTCTTTATYAACCTTAATGAYTCTGTGATTTTCCCCTAAAGCAGGGAGGTAACAGGGAAAATATTTCCATTACCTTTTTCAGGATGGGATACTTGGAAATTTTTTTATAGTTTTCTCMTTTGATTTGGCTGGCATATTTTCATTCAAAAGAAATAGCTTGAGGTAATTCCAGGCATGGAAAATCCAATCTTGGATGCTTGCCACTGGCTAACTAAGTGGCAGAAAACACAGTCTTGTTCTGGGATATGCTGAGGAATCGTACCTGTAGGTGGCACTTGGCTTCACCTGGGATATATCATAGAAAATGTGGAATCAYGGAATAGTTTGGGTTGAAAAAGACCTTAAAAATCACCCAGTTCATCCCCTCAGCCATGGGCAGGGACACTTTCCACTAGCCCAAGTTGCTGAGGGCCCCATCCAACCGGTCCTTGAACACTTCCAGAGATGTAGGCAAAGAAAATTAATTAATGAGAARGGGATCATGAGAAGAAGTGGGGAATGGAAGAACTGCACAGAATTAGGGGAAAGCAGCAAATACAAAACCACAGCATCATAAAGGAAAGTGTGGAATCAGTCCAAATGACATGGAAGTGAAGGCCCAAAAACAATATGTCAAAACCAAGTGATCTATTTCCTTGCTGCTSTGGGCTGGCCTTTCCCTGTTGCTCTCACATCTTCCATGCTTTATTCATATGTAACTTGTCTGCTTTGCTCTCATTTAAAAACACTGTAAGTGCTTAATAATGTTCCTGGCCTTTTCCAGCCTGCCTGCAGAAGCAGTGATATTTGATAGCAAATTCATTTGTAGCTCTATAAGGAAGCCATACCACAAAGGTCACCAAATTTGGTCAGTGCATTTTAATTTGTACACACGTTAAAGGTCACGTTCCTCCCTTCCACTGCAAGAACAGAATGTTTGCTCTCTTATCAGAGCTGATTGTGCATGGCTTGGCTAAGGGATCTTATCAGTGCAAATGGAAGATGAAAATAATAATAATAGTAGTAGTAGTAATAATAATAATAATGATAATGATAATGTTGCAGGTGTAAGGGGATTTTTTTTTCACCTCTGTATGTTTACATAATTCTTGGAGGTAACCACACACCTACAGGGTCTGACTTTCTGCTGTGTTGCTGCAATATTTTCTTTTCCTCTCCCATGAGAACTCCCCAGCCTTCAGCAGAGCTTCTGCTATTGTCCACTGGAATGACAGCAGTTTCAGATTCATAATATCATCCCTGCATAAACACGTCCAAACGTAATTAAGAGCCTGGGCTCTCAATCCGGCAGACCTCAAATTAGCTTTCAAAATGCGTATTAAGAGCACAGACAAATGCTTTCATGAAATTCCAAATGACCTCTGAGGTCAGGGTGAACAAAATTGCATGGACCTCTTTAATGTCACAAAACTCTCTACAGAGATTTGCATAGAAAATGAACCATTTTATGTCAAACAGATTTGTTAATCTTACGATAAAGGAAGCAGCACTTGAAAATTAATCAGGGTGGGTTTTCACTGCCCAACAGAGGCCCTTTAAAGGACCTGACCTGATAACTGTAGCCTGTTATTGTGTTGCTAAATTTAATAATTTTTTTGTTTTTCATCTGCTGAATGGTTTTGCAGGAAATAAATTTCCAGAGCAGATTAGTCTGCAATGGTTTCTTTGCTCAAGTAGTGGAATTGTATTTTCAGAAGTTCTTGCACTCCTGAAATGCTTCATGATTTGTTCTTTAATTTAAAATGTGTTTGAAATAAAGTAGAGCATTTCTGTAAGTAGAATGGATTGTCTTATTGAGTCTATTGGCATTGAGTACGTGGGTAGATTTTTGCTTGCTTACCATAATAACCTAAGAAATGATCATAAGAAAAAGTTCCTTTTTCACCAGGTGGCAGTTTTCATGCCCATACAACCAGACTGAAAAGCTCAGGGTATTCCCAGACCTGTTCCTAGTCCCTGCTCCCAAACTTTGGAAGCATTGGAAGAGGCTGCCCAGGGAAGTGGTGAAGTGAGTGTTCCTGGAAGTGTTTAAAAACCTGTGGATATGAAACTCTAGGACTTGGTTTAATGGTGAACTTGGTGGTTTTTGCTGGGTTGAAGGTTGGGCTTGGTGATCTTAGAGGTCTTTTCCAACCTTAACAGTCCAATTTTTCTGTGAATGTTTATAATTTTTAACATTGCAGGGGGAGAGTCAGGTGGTCTTTGGGTTAACCCTCTTGGGCAAAGCTCTTTGGTTACTGTCATCATCCTTATCCCAGTGCCAGGGCTGAGACCTGGGAGTGATGGAATAAAAGTGGGATACTGGAGAGAGTAATTTAACTAATTTCTAATGAAAGCAACCTGCCCAATTTTGTCCTGCTAGAAAACTCCCCAGCCATGAAGTTGTAGGGAGCAATTCTGCTCTGAAGTGGTGTCATCTGCTCTGAGGTTCCCGGAATAGAGCAGCTGTTCTAGTAMAAATCCCTGCCTGAACTCAAATTCCCATTTCTAGGGATTTTCACCTCCTTTGTGGAGGCAGTTGAGAAATCTCAACCTCCCTGCCTCACAGTCCATAATGTAATCAATCCACAAAGTGTGAAGCTCAGTGTTGCTTTTCCATGTGTGAATCAAGTGCTTTTCCGTTTGTTTGTTTTTGTTTGTTTTTGTTTGTTTTTATCCATTCAATATAAATACAGGAAAAACAGTTTCCTTTAGCCTTTTCTCTTATTTATGCTTGGCCTCAGCTAGTTTTTGAATCCTTAGCAAGAAAGCATTTTTATTCCTCCTTGTAAACGTGTTTGCTTAGGAATTTCCAAGATGAAACTTACTTTTCTGGGCCTGGGGCCGTAATGGGCTTTAATGGATTTTAATTACTTAACTATCTGTTGTGACATAATTAAAATATCTTCCAACATTTCACCCCCAAGAAATAAATACCTTCCAGGCTGTAAAATATGACTTGCAGCTTAATTTTCTGAAACAATGGGGGAAAGGTTTCTCCCAGGCTCAGTCACATCCAGTTTGCCTGTCAATATAAAGTGCTTCTCAACTGTGTCCCTAAATAGCCTTGCTCATTCCTTCCCTGCTTTTCACTCCTATTTCACGTGTGTGTTTAAASAGCCTCTGTCAGGATTAAAATATGTCTTTACTTATTTTACTAAAAAACCCTGAGAGCCCAGAAAAAATAACTGTAAAAAGCCATTACAACTTGCTACAGGATTAGAATTTTTTTTTTTTTTGGTCCCAACGTTGCATTCTTTTCATCTTGGGAAAATGTGTACAATGAAAATAGATTAGCTCCAATTTAATCAACAAATTCTAGGTGTTCTGGGAAATGGACTTACARCAGGTTGGGACAGAGCTATAAAACCAGAGCAGTGCTGCAGCATAGCATTCAGGGTTTAGAATAAGCTAAGATAATTAAAATGAAATCAGATAGTGGGCTYATAATTATTTCTCATGCATTTTCCAGCAGAAGATAATCTTGTAGCTTTGAACTTTTCCCAAATTCAGCCTTAAATTGTTTGTTGCGTTGATTTCTCTATCTCTATTTAAATACTCATTTTAACAGAGAGTTAAAGGGAGTCAGTGCTTTCCAAGGTGGAGTTCCAGGATACATTTCCCTGGGAGAAACATGGGTTTTGGGAGGTTTTGTTAAATTCCGGCAGCTCCTGTATGTGGACAGAGTTTTGTAATTTTACAGGAAAAAAATTGAGAAAGCAGCCATAGATTTTTGTGACCTCCAGGAGWGTTGGGCAAAACCTCCAGGTCTCTGGGGAAAAAAACCCAAAATCCCAACAAAACAGTTATTCCCTCAGGTTTTGTGGATTCTTTCTGAAGTTGAGGTGWAGACCCTCCAAATTTAGTTTGCATCAAAAATGCCCTTCAGCTGTTGACCCATSCACTGTGCCAATGATCTTGGGTATGCCTTGTCTGCAAACATCAACTCCAAGTGCAGGTGGAAGATTCTGGGCAAAGTGGTTTTAAAATTGCTCCTGTGAGCAATCATGGGTGTAGTTGCAGGAAGTCAGGGGAGGTCATATTGCCTCAGAGCTCCCAGGAAAGTCAAGGAAGATRGGGAATAGGATTAATGCACAGTGTGAGAGGAGGATCCTCAGCAGCTGAGGGGAGAAAGAGCTGGGAAAGGATGAGTGAAATCCACTCCATATTAGTTGGATGCGTGGGAAATGCTGCAAAAAATGCAAAGCTCCCTGAAGAATTATGGCTGTAACATGAATGATTCATTTTACAGGTGGCTCRGCTTTTTGTGGGTTGTTTTTGTTTTTTCTTAAATTTTTTCTCAACTTTTCTGTGGCTGTGGCTCTGTTATTCTGAGCCTACTAAAATTATGGCAGAAACCTCATGGTGTCTGTCTTGGGGCACTAAGGAGCTTGTCCTGGTGAGAAACCCAGTTACAGATTTGGAAACAGTTTTCCATTCCCATGTAAGTGCAGATTAACTTCCATGTAAGGTGTGGCATCATGAATCACATTTGCTTTTTATCCCTTGGGGAAACTGGAACCCTCTTGAAATCAGCTGTGCTTTCACCCATGCAATGTGTCTCTACTTCCTCCACCTAAAATGGATATAACCCAGTCATTACATTGGGATGGAAAGCATTAATTATATGATTCTGCTGTCATGGAAACCCCATTAATAAAATTAGGATCTTTACATTAAGTGAGAACTTTGCGTGGTCTCATGTGAACATGATTTTGGATAGATGTCCTAAAAAAAACTTGAATATAAGTAAAATTTCTAAACATGTATGATGGCTATTATGTAACATAATAATAATTCCCTCATTGAATAAGGCAGAAATCCAACTTTAGATGGAGGGCAAAGATTGCTGCCTGTATATGCATATACATGGAAAACACAAACTCTGGAATTTCTTTGCTGCTCAGTGTTTACATTTCTAAGGTTGCTGTGTGCTTCCAGTGTGCAACTTTACCTCAGGGTTCTTGAAGAAACTCTTGGAAAAAACTCATTAAAAGGGATGTGTTTATTTTTGTCTCTCAATTTCCTTCAAGAATGGCAGTGGGGCATTAAGATAATCTCAGTTTGGCAACTCTGTAAACCTAAACWATGGTTAATAGGCAGAGTTAGTTAGATGTAATATTATTATTTATGTTGTTTATTAGTGTATATTTATGTAATATTCAAGTGAGGGTGCCCATACCACAGTCTGCAGTTCCTGTCTGGGGAAGAGAATCTGTTCAACACATTCTGTGCTTGCATCTTTCTCCTCTGATAAAGGCAGGGAAAAGGTCCCAGGAGCTCACAGAAATTCAGGCTGGTCCTCTCCACAGGACAGGCTTGGTGAACTCCACGGGGCATCATAAAATCATGGAGTATTGAGATTGGAAAAGACCTCTGAGGTCATCAAGTCCAATCTCAGTGCCAGCTCTCACCGAAGGGATTCTCCCAAGGCCCTTCCTGAGCAGGGTGTGCACTTGTCCAGTGAAGGGACGTGCTGCTTTTGCTCATATATCAGTGTTTTCCTAAGTGACAAAACCCTGGGGGTGCTGGGATCCTGCCACTCTTCCTCAGGATCTGATGGTGTGTCCAGGAAGGGATCAGAAGCTGCTTCCACTGCTCCACCAGCATCTGCAGATGGATGGCTGGAGACTAAACTCAAAGAAGTCAACATTTTCCTTACTGAAATGTAAAACAAGGAGAGAAAAAAAACCCCAAAACTAGGAATAGGCAGGAGAATGCTGCCATGGGYTTTATGGCTGTGAAGGACAGTTAAACTAAATATGCTAGGAGATATTTTAAAGAGCAGGAATCATTACCCTGATTTGCCAGCCAGGACAAGCTCATAAAATGTGAACCAAATCCCAGGATTCAGACTGGGCTGCATCTCTCCTGTCCTCTGGTCAGCCTCAGCCTGTTTATGGTTTAGTTGGTTAAAAGCAAGGAAAAAGGGAAAGGAGAAGAGACGATRCAAATGCAAAATAAGAGTGACTCGGACTTTGTAATGCTGGAAAGAGGTRAAGAAGGGAATCTCTCTGCAAAGGGAATGATGGGAAAGCCATGTGARGTGATAAGTGTGCAGTCTTTGAAGCTCATAATGGGACTATTCGAGAATTCTGCTTGAAGCTGAATGACCCATTAGCATCCTCTGCTGACCAAACACRGGCTCTGACGTTTTAGAAGCGGACAAGGTGCCTTTGAAAGTCTGCAGCTTGAAGCAGAGGTTTCCTGGTTTGACTTGTGATTAATGAAGGTTAAAATTAAAGGTGAAGCAGTATCAAGTCTGTTGTCTCATGGGCTGAGCTTACAGGATGCMTTGCAGTTACTCCTGAAGGAATGAAAGTGTCAGGTGAGGATCTGCCATGAAGGAGCATCCTTTTGTGTGTGAAAAATATAAACAAAACAAAAAAAAAAGTTAAAGAGAATCAGAGAATCATGGAATGTTTTTGTTTGGAAGAGACCTTAAAGATCATCTCATTCTACCCCCTGCCATGGGCAGGGACACCTTCCACTATCCCAGGTTGCTCCAAACCCCATCCAACCTGGCCTTGGACACTTGCAGGGAGGGAGCAGCCACAGCTTCTCTGGGCAACCTGTGCCAGGGCCTCACCACCATCACAATAATTTCTGTGAGCCTTTGCCCACTCAAATTCTCCCCCACAGAGTCACAGTAAACTGATGGGAAAACATGAACAAATCTGTGCTCCAGTGTAGGGGTTTTGGGAAGAGGAATAGAGTCCCCTCACCACTCCCTCCTATCATACCTGACAAGACGATCCCACTTCACAAATGCACATGGAATGATATATTTAAAACACCTTTTTTTTTTTTTTTTCTCTTCCAAATCAAAGAAAACCTGTTTGAGTGATTGAAAAGCTGATGGAGAGCCACAATGATTCACTGATTATCTGCTAGGGAGGCGGGACAGAACAGCATTTTAAGGTGAAAAAAATAATAATCTGGATATCCAGACTTTGATGAAACCAGCAGTTTGATTGGTGGTTGTTTCTGGAAGAGAGGACAGGTCATGCATTACTGTTCCCTGGTGGGAGTGCTTCTCCAGCTTGTTCAGGCAATGAGGGGGAATGAAGGACAGGATTTGGAGCACCCATGGAAGAGATGAGTCTCCTGTCCTTTGCAGTGTGAGAGACCAAAACGTCCACAGAACAGAACAGCTGGGGAAAGAGGAAAGGAAAGGAAAGGAAAGGAAAGGAAAGGAAAGGAAAGGAAAGGAAAGGAAAGGAAAGGAAAGGAAAGGAAAGGAAAGGAAAGGAAAGGAA
>CADDXX010000208.1:378798-394527 GCA_902810485.1 Alauda arvensis | reverse complement strand
TTTTACAATATCTGAAAGTGAATGAGATCAGGGTGGTTAACACTGGAAGAACATTCACCTGCCCTGTGAACAGCCCATGTCAGTGCCTGTCTCAATTTSATTGCACAGCAGAGTGGAGAGGGAWSTCTTTCTCTTACAGGGGACAGTTTTCTCCTGGCAGCTCTGACATCCCCAGACCAAAACCAAACTGAGTGGCCTTACTCAAGTTCAGCCCTCCAAGAAGAGCATGGAAATTTAGTGTGACACAATGATTTAAGCAGGAAGAAAGTAGTGTAGAAAAAGGGGATTGYATCCAGGAGGAGGAGTCTGGATTATCCAGAAGGATAGGTCAGTCCAAAAAAATAGAGAAATTCTCTACATTGCTTCCGCTGGTTCCAAACCATTCTTTCCATGGAAAAAAGAACATTTCTTTGTGGATTTTATCTCCAGTAAYCAATTTCTCTGTCTTTCTCCTCTCAGCTACGAGCCAGGAAGATGAAGTGCTGCCTTCTTGCCATCGCTCTGGCAGTCCTGCTGCTCATTGTCATCATCATCGCCGTCTCCGTCAAGCGCTGACCTGGCTGAGCTTTGCACAGGTAAAAGCCTTTAGCCAAGTCTTTCCTCACACTCTATAAGGTGCCTGAAGGACAGTTTAGGAATCTGGTCATGGCAAGGAAATAAATATTTTCACCTGCAGAGTCAGTTCTGGCACACTAAAATGTTTTCTCTTAAAGGGTATTAGGAATATTCTTAACAGATCCTTAAAATTAAGCCAAGGTGATGTTGCAACAAAACAACACATGGCCCTTTCCTCTGCTGTTTGTGTCGTGTTTGATTTTACATGAATCCCATAACAATGCTAATTAATGGATCCTAATAATTAGGATTAGGAGCTAGAGATGCAGAAGCAGTTTTGAAGACTCCAGTCTGGAGCAGGTTCAGGGAGAGTCCAACAGCCCAGAGATGTTCTCAAGTGCTTTTATCTTCTGAGATGTTCCAGAGAYCCTCCTGAGGAGCAAAGACAAAAAAACCCTGGAGATTTCAGTAGGGATGAAAAACAAAAATGGATTTTTGGTGATCTTTGCTCTGGATGTACACCTAGAAGGGATTTTGGTCTCTAGTAGGAGGTTTGGGCTGTAATCTTAGAAATATGGGTGAAATAGCAAAGCAACATCATCCTTTTAGTGAAGTTCAACCTATAGCATGTTTACTTTGTAAAACAAAATGTGCTTTAAATGTAAAGTATAAGATACACACACACAAAAAAATCCTTTCTTTTCCCTCACTGCCCTGGGAGMATGACTCATTAATTATTTGTGATATTCTCTTTCTGATGCAAAGCGTGTCTGGGCTTCTCCTTCTTTAGATGGYTTCCAGGCCATTCTTCCAGGAGAGAATATCAGATTTACAGATTCCCTGCCCCCCAAATTGGGGCTGTGTGCCTGCTGCCAGGGGTGGGGTCCCATCTGGTAAAGCCAGAACCCAAAATCAGCAATGGGACTTTTCCTGCAGACAGCAAATCTCCTGGGAAAGCACAAAGGATTGAGAAATTTTATTAATTCTTTTGTTTAACAAGGGTTCAGTGTTACTTGAAAATGCTCTCCTTCCACATGAGGATAAGGCTTCTGAAAGTGCCTTTTTTTCCACTGGGAACTAAAAGGGGTTGGCTCAAAACCATCACAGAAAGATGATTCTTCACACTTCTTAAAGCTTTGGCACTTCTGCCATGACACTGTGGTCATTAAAATATGAGTAAAAGAAGGAATTGTGCAAATCAAAAAAAGAAAAAGAAAAAATAGTTGAAAGATGTCAAGAACCATCTCACTGGTTTGGATGAGGGTGATCACAAGCCCTAGATCATTGCTAGGAGAAATAGGTAGAAATAGTTTTGCTACATTTGAATCTTTTACTTAGGTGTTTGGCCAGCCCTGAAGTGAGGATGATATTAGTGAAATGGACCTTTAATTGACTGAACATTGATGTTCTTACAGCATCTCTCTCTTAATCTATCTATCTATCTATCTATCTATCTATCTATCTATCCATCCATCCATCCATCCATCCATCTATCTATCTATATTTCTATATTTTTTAACCTGTTTTTATAGAGGAGACACTGCTTATGGGTGCAAACAGGAATCTGTCCTGATAATTTAAATCTAGAGCAACTGCAATAATTTTAACTGCATTGCTCTGCCTTTACTCTGCATTAGTTTGGAGATGTGTTCCATCAGGATAATCTGTAATTTAACACAATTTCTCTTAGCATAGTTAAATATTCCTATCTACTGGAAATTGCAAATCTTGCCATCAGTTAACCACGTCTAGACACATTTTAATCAAAATCCCTTTAGTGGAGAAAGTGAGAGAACAGAATATTCTTACAACAAAACTCCGTTGGAAAACTAAAATTAATCTCCTGTTATGAGATCCATGTCTTGAGGGAAGTGAACCTAGAGAGACTAATGAAAGCCCCAGGAAAAATATCATGCTCTACTTTTCATCATCACTTGTGAAACTAATTATTGAGCTTCTAAAACAAGAGTTACTCTRCAGCAGCAGAACTGGAGGCAGGACCTGCATTGAGTTATACTGGAATAATGATGATTTCTGATCTTCATAAATGGTTCTTAATCTGGGTTAGTCCTAGTGGTAGGCAGCAAATTTCATGTTTTTGCTTTGAGGATTTCTAAGCCAGGATGTTTTCAGGGTTTCTATGTCCATTAGTGATGGATGAAATTCTATTCAGAATTTTAATGCAAACAGATTTTTTTTAAAAAAATCCATGGTTTTCAAAATATCAGTGGATATAAAGACTACCTCAAGAAACAGGTTAAAGCTCTTTTACATACTTTAGGGAGACAGGGAACAGCTRGGGTTTAATGTGTAACAGCTCTGCATGACTTCAGACAAAATAAAGAGAGGAAAGCAAGTGAGGGAACTAATTGCYAAATACTCTGGTTGGATCACTGAATAAAATCCCAAGTTCTGTAAGGACTGGCAAGAACTTCCATTTAACATCTCMTCAAAATGTGTGTTCCATGCTGRATTAAGRAGCCAAAAGAAAAAGGCCCAGCCAYTCCATTCCAGTGGTTTAAAYCCCATTTGCAGGATATTAAAATTAGGTTCTTTAGCTTTCACAGGTTTTGATAAGAAATATGAAGGTCACTGTTCAGTGAATCAAAGAAATTATGCATTAATATCTATAGTTAGTTAATTAGTAATAAGATCAGTATTTATTGTTTGGATCATTAGCATATAAAGCATTCTTGCTATTTTTTTTTAATTGGTTGACGTTTCTGCTTTTGCAATAACAATACTCAATCAACAGCTCTTCTCAGAAGAAGAATCTTTTCCCCACACCATTAACTGCACACAGCTTGGACAGAAAGCCCATTCCTTCCGCAGGGGAGATCACCTGGTGAACCTTGCCAAGTAAAAAGCAGCTTTCCCTGTGAGTTTCCCAAGCAGTTGTGCCATCCTTGGCTGCTGGCTCAGGGCAGAGAGAGAGAGAGCAGCTGTTGAGGAGAGCTCCCAGCCCTGGCTTTTGCCTGGCCCTGCCGTAAGTGTGTCACTGCTCCCCTGGGGCAGTTTCGCCCAGCAGAGAGAGAGAAAAGCCTCCACAGCGAGTGCAGAGAAACTCCTGAGGACTTGTGTCTGTGCGTTTGTTTGCTGACACCTTAGGAAAATAGCCCAGGAGCTTTTGGGTCACATCTTGGAGCAACACTGCAGCTGCTCTTTTTTGCTGTTCCATCAACATCAGGGACCATTTGAAAGGACAGAATTGCTGGAGCAGTCTGAAAGAAGCTTGTTTTTGTTGACAACAGCTTTGGGTAGTGTCAATATTTCAGCTAGACAGACCTTCTGTGCCCTTCTTTTGACTCATTTGCATGAGTGCACACTTACCCAAAGTGACAATCAAGACTGTTGGAATCCTAAGTTTTAAGCCTTCTTTATAGGAAAATAGAGGTGGCAAACTTTGAGAAAGATGCTGCATGAATGTGACAGCTGGAAAATAGAGTTTTCAGTGACAACTTCATCATCTCAATCCCATTAGCCAAAGGAAGAGAGAATGAATGATGACTTGACTGAGCCCTGTTCTTGGAAGAAGCCATTGCAGCAGAGGGTGCCTTCACCAGTCGGCTGAACATGAGCCAGCTGTGCCCAGGTGGCCAAGAAAGCCAATGGCATCCTGGCCTGGATCAGGAATGGTGTGGCCAGCAGGAGCAGGGAGGTCATTCGTCCCCTGTACTCGGCACTGGTGAGGCCACACCTCGAGTGCTGTGCCCAGTTCTGGGCCCCTCAGTTTAGGAAGGACGTTGAGAGGCTTGAGCGYGTCCAGAGGAGAGCAACGAGGGGTGAGGGGCTTAGAACACAAGCTGTATGAAGAACGACTGAGGGAGCTGGGGTTGTTTAGCCTGGAGAAAAGGAGACTCAGAGGTGACCTCATCACTCTCTACAACTCCCTGAAGGGTGGCTGTGSTCAGCTGGGGGTTGGTCTCTTTCTCTGGGCAACAACAGACAGAACAAGAGGACACAGTCTCARGCTGTGCCAAGGGAGAYTYAGGCTKGATTTAAGGAGGAAGTTTTTCACTGAAAGAGTGGTCAAATACTGGAACCATCTGCCCAGGGAGGTGGTAGAGTCACCAACCCTGGATGTGTTTAAACAAAGACTGGATGTGGCACTCGGTGCCATGATCTAGTTGAGATGTTGGAACATGGGTTGGACTCGATGAACTTGAAGGTCTCTTCCAACCAAAAAATTCTGTAATTCTGTGATTCTGTGATTGATTCTGTGATTACCAAGACACATTTCTGTCAGTCAAAGGTTACTGGACTGAGCACACAGACTTTGTTGTGTGTAGTCATTAAATTCTGTGGGCTGTGACTCATCAGGTTCTCCCAGCGTTTGGCAGCTTGAAGCTCAAAGCCTTCCTGATACAGGAGGCAAGTTATTAAATCTTTAATGGACATTGATTAATTCCTTTTTTGATAATTTGACCATTTGGATTTTGAACCATCATAAATATTAATGATTCTGAGAAGGGAGTTGCACTCTGATTACTGTCTCCATGTAATCTTGAATGKACAGACATAAAATCCTTAGAATCATAGAATGGTCCGTGTTTAGATGGCACCTTAAAGATTTTCCAGTTCCAAACCCTCTGCCATGGCAGGGATACCTTCCCCTATCCCAGGCTGCTCCAAGCCCCATCCAACGTGGCCTTGAAATTTCCAGGGATGGGGCAGCCACAGCTTCTCTGAGCAACCTGTGCCAGAGTCTCACCACCCTCATAGTAAAGATTTTCTTTGTAATATCTCACTTAACATCTTGAACAGTGTCTCCTTAATTGGGCTGTAGTCCATGTAAAAAAGTTATAATCAGGCTCCAAGTATGTGTTTCCYGAATATGAAACTGTCTTGTGTCGAATTGAAATTGAATTATCATAGAAAAGTAGATAATATTGGTTTAGTTTGGATTATTTTCCCCTCCCTCACAGCCACGGCTTTTCTTGCATAATTAATTTATGGGTTTCTAATGTGGTTAAGTGCTTTATGTAACCTGATCAATGAGGATGAGGTTCAGGCAGCWGATTTTGCACAGCCCATCCTTGGTGTGTGTTTTTCTTTCAGGCCTTTTGAGTTGGCTGGGTYATTTTAGTACCTCTTGCACTGCACTGTCCCTGAGTGCTGCTCCTCTTGCCACCAACAAATGCAGTCACAGCCCCTGCGTGTCAGGGTTGTGAGGGTTGGGATGGCAGAGAGGGGACGATTGACAAGTGGCTTTGTGGCACTTGGCATTTGCAGTTCTGTTGTTCCTTCCAAGCAGGAGGTGAGTCTGGGCACCCTCTTCTGACTCACACAGCAGAAATTTTGACATTTGCCCTGCTGCATCTCTCCCTGGCCATGGCAGGTTGATAAAGCACAGCAGTTCCTACTCAGTGTTGAACGGAGAAATAATTTAACCTAAGGAACTTTGTAAATAAAGGCAAAGCACATGGAGTTTTGTTTCATGGYATTGCTTTTGCTTTTTATATTGTTATCACAATTCTTGGTGTCTCTGTTTTCACCACACATCTACATGTGGCTTAATATGTGAGTGGCTGAGTTTTCAAACTTGTTTCAATCTTTCCAGCTCTTTAAGGGTCATAATATTTTTGGCAGCTGTCACTGAAATCCTAAAATAATTCACCCCTCTGCCCTGCTGCCGTGTTTGCTGTGCAACACTATCAGGAATCAATAGTTCTGTAATAATTTTTCCCCCTGTATCCTATTACTTTTAAAAAGTTCCTGCATTTAGAGTCAGGTGTCAATTCTTGTCATTTCAGTTCTTGTCTTTTAGCCTATAATTAATTGCTCGGATCCTGGCTCAATTGTTGCTCTGACAAGACTGAGGTACATCCTGATTCTGCAGTAACTTTTTGCTTCAAATTTGAGTCAAAAATGAGATCTGATATTTCACTGAATAATATATAATGGGCCTGGGTTTATWATTTGGCCCAGCTTCCTAAATTGGGCTAACAGTTGTAATCTTTAAGACTTTCCCGATTCCAATGGCCATGTCTCCACTTCTCTCTGCTAAACTATTTCCCTAACAGAACGATAAAAATGTGCTGCCACAAATGTGCAGAAGAGAGAAATGATTACTAGTAGAAAAAAAGAATTTTTAAGAGACGAGAGTCTGTGCAAAAAAATCCCTCAAAATAGGAAAAAGGAAAAATAATTTCTCTGAGTTTTTACTATTGAGACAAACCTTCAAACAGATTAATGTTTTGATGRGACATCACACAATCAGGTTCCTGTGTTTTAATGCATTTCAGATGATGATTGTTGCCCATCTGATGGTCCTTGACCTTTGTAAGTATCACATAATGCCAGGTCATTAACTCTGTGAGAGAGGGAARGGAGGATGTATCACATTTCCTTTGCTCCAGAGTCGATGTGCAGACAGYTCCTGCAGCTCAATTAACTTGAGCTCATTGATTCCATTCCAAAGTCAGTAGGACTTTGWAACAGCCAGCAGCTTTCTTCATCCCAGCTCAGGTTTCTTTGCCATCAGTAGGAAAATGGGATACTCCCACTGAAYGCACCATGCTGATGGATGCCAAGTCTCTGATCTGAACTTCCCAAAGCTCTCTGAAGACACGAATTATTTATGCTTTGTAACTCCTTTAAACTTAAACCATCCTGACACACCTCTAAGGACCTGGCAGAAGAGGGTGATTTTCATCACRTTCAGTTTGAACTGTGAAACAGCACAAAAATGGATGCACTGATTCAGACCAATGCTTTTTCTTTCATTTACTGTCCTATTCACAGATGGTTAAGGAAATACCATGTGAAAAGCTGATATTTCAGCTGGAATTCTGGACAACTGCAGCCCAAGTGTGGCTTTAGATGACTAAAATTTCAGTTTCATCCTGGAAAAGATTGTTATAAATCTGGAATATTTGAACGAGTCAGTGCCACGTGACCTCTTCCCTATGGATATTCTCATCTCCTCATGATGCCTTTAGTTTTAGCTTTTATGTTTTCCAGATTCCATGCTGTTTTGGGTGTAGTTTTAAGCTTCATATTAAGTGCTAGTAGGTAGTAGGTAGACAAAACAAATCCTTTCCTGCTGAAAACCAAGGACGATTTTCTGGCCCAAAAGCATCAACAACGATGGACTGAAGAGGAAAACAAGAAGGATGAGACTTCACAGCCTGGAGTTGTAATTGGACAATTAAACCAAATATGCAAATAGACCCGGGGACAGGGGGTGTGGCTGGGGTTTCTCGGGGCAAGGGTGGGGAGTTTGGAAGGGCTTTGGGGCTGGTTTGGATGTCCCAGGGTATCGTGGGGAGCCTTTTAATAAATATTTGTTTTAWCCTCTAGTTCTGTCCAGTCTCTGTTTCAGGTCAGCCMTCCCAAGGCAACACTCAGGAGCAGGGATGTCTGAGGSAGCARTTGGTGCTCAGCTCAGGGAGCAGTTGCAGTGATTAATGGCTCAGGAGGGTTCTCTGAGGCAGAAATCWGTAGCCCCAGGAGAAGGGAGGATTAAACTCTTTATAGGAACAACACRGAGTCAGAAACTGCTCTCAAGTCACTGCTATTTTCAGTTGGCAATGCTGGAATTACGTCTCTCCTTGAGCCCCACAAATGCTGTGTGCGAGCTTTTGCTGTTGTGAGGGACAGGAGCAAAGATCAGCACAAGGGAGTCCTTCATTCATCCTAGTGCCCGTGGACTGTGGAGTGAGGGGCTTTGCAGTGAAGTCAGCTTGCTAAGGTTATTTTTTATAAAGCAAAAGCAGTGAGTTCCTCTGTGGAGACCAATTCCTCTTGGCCTGGGAATGATGGGGACATGGGTGAGGTTGCTGCCACTGGGCGAGGAGTTTGGTGTTTGGGGGAACAGGGGTGGCCAGCTCTGTTCTAGCCTGTACTGATCCAGCAAATGCCACAAATTATGTTTTATCTTCATTCCAGTTATCTCAACTGGCTGGACATTGCCTGTGGATGGAAAGTAGAGAATAAATCCCCCGTTTTCCTTTGCTTCTACATGTGGCCTTCACTTTTGCCTTATTAAATTGCCTTCACCTTGTCCAAATGGTTTCTGTTCCATCTCATTTTTCTCCACCCTCACTGCTGCAATCCTGCTGAGGAGGGGAGAGATAGAGCAGCTTGGTGTCCAGTCAAGGTCAACCCACCACAGATTCTCAGAGGTTTTCTTGGGAACGAGGCAGCACAAAGTTCATCAGAGCCATTCCCTACAGGATAGGGTCGGATTCTCACTGGTATCCAAGCTGCTTGAGAGTGTTTCTTGACTGTTCTCCTTGGTGGTGGTGTCAAAGCAAGGTAATTTTGGATCAGTGTCATCTGGAAGAAAACCTGAAAGTCAGCACAGGATGGTTTTCTTTGGTAAAAGTCYGCTAAAGAATAAATATTTTGCCAGTTTAGTTGGAAAATCTCGTGTCCTAGCAGGGCAGGCTCTTTTTTCACAGCCATGATTATCTCTTCATGAAGAAAGATGTTGGAGGGGACAGTGTGTCTGGTGTTGTGCCTCTCAGAGTGAAGTAAGATKGGAAGATTGTTCTGTTTCTTCAGTGCCAAAATTTGAGTGCTGTTTTGGGRATGCTCAACAGGTTGGAAAGCGTTTCAGTGTCAGAGGAAAAYCACTGCAAGTGACTAAATGTGATCTTTGAATTGTGCTCTGTCCCAGCCGTTTCCTCTGAAGGCCTGGTGGTGGTCAAACCTCTTTTTGGGACATGGCCTTACCCCGTGATGTGCTGCAGGTTGTTAAATTCTCCTTTGCAGCCACGTGACTCTTTCCAAGCTACCACACTGATGTGGGAATTATCCTTTAAAACAGAGAGTGAAATCAGGGCTTCTTCAAGGCTGCTTTTGTTGCTCCCTTTTCTTCCCAGGAAATAAAAATTACACAGTTATAAAAATTATAAAAATATAAAAATTAGATAAAAACTCTAAAACTCCCACTTTATTGCATTCTTTCTAATGCAGTGGTAACCATGTCTTTGTCAGCTCTGTACCTCCTCAAGCAGAACTAGAAATGTCCAAATTTGGGTACTAGATCTTTGATAATATATAGTCAGTTCAATATGTACATAGTAACATCCTAATTGTAATCATCTCTCTGATGTGAGATTCTCAAACCAGCTTTAAACAGAGATTTGTAATTCCATCCTACTCGGTGAATTTTCTATAATATTCCTTGTAGCTTCACTGGGCTTTAAAAAGAGTTTGGAATGTGCTTCACAACGATCACTCATTTACAGAATGTCCTCCAGCTCTCAAAATAGGTTTTTTAAGGTGTTTCTGGAAAAGGAGACTTTTGACTTCAGTAGCCAGTAGTCTTTGTTCCCTAAAAAAACTGCTGGAAAAATGGCTTTTTTTACCTTTGAGTTTGGTATGGGAGTTGCTTGAGCTTTGACAGATTCCTAATTCCTCAACAGCCATATTTTGACACTGAAATGGGATTTTTTTTTTCACATTACAGTGTTGCTGCATAGTCCACAAACCATCTAATTCCTCTCACAAGTAGGTCACCAGAAATTACTGCATTTGTGGGGCTTGAACCACCACCTTTACAACTGTGCACCTCACATGGATCTCATCATCCCAGCCCAGAAGGTGGGCAGAGTTTCTTGTCACTGACCAAAGGAGCAGGGTGGAGTGGAGGAAGATGAGTTCAATTAGCACATTGCTGAGGTTGATTGAATTACCTCTCGTTAGCTGAACTGCCCTGGCTGTCCATGCACAGCCTGCTGAGAATAAAGTGCATTAGTGCTGATGTCKTGTCATCAAAACTTGCCAAGAATCACATCCCAGCCGTAACTGCCTCTCAGCTGACAAGCAGTAACTCATTAAACAGCAATCATTTGATCCCTTTTCATTGTCTGCCCGCTCTTCAGGTATTTAAAAAAAGAAAAAAAGCTGTATTGTCAGGGGATTATTTTCAAGGCATCTGCTTTTTCGTAAACTCCTATCCAATAAACAAGGGTTTCTTTCTTGCAAAGCAAAAGAAGGAATTTCCTCTGTTTCAGTTCCTGCAGGAATTGGTGTTTTTTTGTTGATGCATAGTATTGTAAGAGTTTGCCCTACAAAGAGGCATTCTTGTTATTTGGAACAAAACTGTTCTCARTTTTACAACTGCCATTTGTATTATGTTTACAGCATGCAATTAAGGACTCCTATTAAAYGTTCTTACAAGGCAGATCCCAATGACCAATGTTTATTTACATTTTTTCCGGAGCACAGTATTGAAAAGACAGCAGAGAAGAAATTTAATGCGAGAGAGGAGCCATAAACCCTCCAYTTCAGCTCGTTGAACAAATTTGGGTATTCATTGGCCTAGGAAATCTTCTCTTCTGACACTCAAATATTTCTGTGGAGTGATGGGCACAAAAATTTCCTGGAATCCCTTTAATTTGTAGCAACTTCTCCTTTACTGAATTACATTCAAAGAATGTCTTGTTAATGACCAGTATATGGCAAATATATTCTCCAAGCTTATTAGTACAGAAATAATTGCGAGTGGCTGCTATAGTTCATTAAGGCTTATTTATTTTATAGTTCATTAAGGCTAATTTTATCAGTACAAAATATATTTTAATAGCCAGTTTTGCTTTTTTTATTATTTTTTTTAATGTTTCTCTGCCATCTACTGCTAGCAATAGTTTCTGATTTTCTTTTTTTGGTACTGGATAATTTTCYACTGTATTTACTGTGCATTTCTTAGTGGTGGCTTTTAATCAACAGTTTTTCTGGGCAGTGGCAGATGCTAATCTTGAGTTGGGCATATATTAATGTACATCTGTTTCTCCTGGGTCAGAAAGGGCTGCTATAGTTTATTGTTTAATATAAACAAAGCRTATCACAGCAGCTTGACACGCAGCTGAACTCACCAATTTTCCAGAGATAATTGGAGAGCCAATTTTCCAGGCTGGATTTGAGTTAAATATTTATTATTTTGCTGTCTGTAACTAGGTGTTGTGTGGAAAATTGAGTTTCCTGGTGCCCTTTGCTCAGGGTCTGGCTGAGCCACCTCCTCCATGGCATATCTGGGTTTGATATCTGCCAGAGAGAGGCAGATTCTTCATGGCTCAGGTTATCCMACAGATCACCAGGGAACATTCTCCATCTCCAGTGCACTCCTGATTTTGATCTGGAGAGAAGCTAAAGAGCAGCTTTACCTCATATCTAATCAAATTATCTCAGAGACAAGAACGATGCTCAGATTGGTACAGGGARCTCACATCAGCTCAGACATGGGGAGGAATTGATTTCCTTTCCTTACACCTTTTCCACTCTCAATGAATACTTAAATATTTATTGATGAAAAGACCAGAATTTGAGTGCACTGCCTCTCCTTCCTGTCTTTGCTATCAGGCAGTGGGACTGTGCCTGTTCAGTGTCTGTCTCAGCAGTTGTTTACACTTTTGGAACAAAACAGATTGAGATTTGAGTTTTCATTTAACTGTATGAATCTAAAGCCAGAAGGAATATTGTGCAGAGGACTAAACTGTTCTCCTGCACTCTTGTGGGGTTAAAGAAACCAACGTGAAAGCATTCAGGGGTACCCAAAGGCAGAGCCACTTCTGCCCTTCATTCTCACAGGGATAAAGCAAAATTTGAGTCTCATACAACTGCTGAAAAATGTACGTGAGGAAAAGCCAAAACTTAGGACTTCTCTTCTAAAATTGTGGATGCAGTGAATTTTAGAACCTGCTGACATTTTGGTGTGGCAATTTCAATTCAATTTTCTGTTGTGGGGTGGGATTTTTTTTAGGTGAACTCAACATTCGTTTTTTTGCCAGAGCACACACACACAGACATGTATGCACACACACATATACACCTGCAAACTGGGGTAACCAGCAACACCAAAAAAAACCCTGAACTTGGAGTGTGGAAAAAAGCTCACAAAAATTATTACWGTCAAGGATAAAAGTAAAGATTGCTCCAGCTATGAAAAGGAATGAAAGTGCAAGAGGCACAGCCAGCCTCCCCTTCTGTTTTCTTGGAGCTGAAGGACAAAGTACTGACAGGATTAGGTATTAAGTGCATGAATCTATGTGTGTATGTGTGTTTTCCTGTTCATATCTGTGTCAGACAGGATGAGAGAGAGCTGGAGTTGTTCAATCCGGAGAAGACTCTGGCAAAATCTTAGAGCACCTTCCAGTGCCTTGAGGGGGCTGATAGAAAGAAGGGAGAGGGACTTCTTTGTACAGTGACAGGACAGGGGAAGGTGGTTTTAAACTGACAGAGAGCAAGTTTAGATGAGATGTTCAGAAGAAAATCTTTACTCAGAGGATGGTAAAGCACTGGAACATTTTGCCCAGACAAATTGTGGCTGCTCCATCCCTGGAAGTGCTCAAAGCCAGGTCAGATGGGGCTCTGAGCATCCTGATCCAGTGAAGTGACATCCCTGCCCATGACAGGGGCTTGGAGTGAGATGATCCTAAARGTTTCCAACCCACAACCCACCCATTCTGATGGTGTGATCACTTTCTTTGCTAAAACCAGTTCAGTTTCACTTTGAAGTATCATACAAATATGATAAAGCTGCTTTCAGTTGTTTCAATACAAAACAAAGGGCTTTAAGATTACTCTGCATTTCTGTGAAAAAGCACTGAATGCTTTCCCTTTGAAACGTTTTTCCAAGTCAAAAAGGTGGCCATTCTTCCTTTTGTGTTGTTTATAATGAGTGGTCRTGAGGGCTGTTTTTGTCTAAACACCCGGGAAGTTAATGAGCTTACTTCCATGGGAACAGGAGATCCCACTGTGAGTCCATGCAATGCCTTTTTCCTGGTAAGATCTTGGTGCACACAGGCACAGGGGAGAAAAACTGCCCAGTGATCAGGAAAGCAGGAAAACACATTTTCATCTTCCAGGGCACTGCACCACTTTTCTTCTCTCGTCCACTGTGAAACTGAAATTGAAGGGACCTTTGAGACCATYTCCTTCCAACCTCCCACCATAAGCAGGGACACYTTCCACCASACCAGGCTGCTCAAAGCCCCRTCCAGCCTGGCCTYGAACACTKCCAGAGAAGTTTCAGWGCCTCACCACCCTCACAGTAAAGAATTTCTTCCTACTATTCAATCAAAACCTGCTCTCTGACAGAGTGGAGCAGTTCCCTCTTGTCCTGCCCTGGTAAAAGATCCCTCTCCAGCTCTCTYGGAGCCTCTTTAGGCACTGGAAGGGGCTCTGAGGTCTCTGCAGTTCCATGTAGGGACACACTTTGGTTTTGTAACTCTCCTGGTCATGAGAGTTCTTCCTCCTGCCAGCCTAAGTGCAAGTTCTTCATCCAACCCCCACCAAAAAATAATCCCCAGCCAAAGCTTTACTCTTGATGCTGCAGCTCAGAGAATCAAATCCCTTGCTGAAACATGCTGGGGAAGTTTAGGCCTGCCAGAAATATTGTGTTGGCCTGTCTTAGGCTTTCCAGTGAAAAGCAGGGTTTTGCACTCTGTCAGATTTCGATTTCTATTTTTAATCTCCTCTTGATGAGCTTGCTATTGGGTTTTTAGCTACTTACAGTAGAAAGTTAACTTTTTAAATTGTGTTTTTCAACCAAAAAAAACCAAACCAAAACAAAAAAAAAGCCAACAAAGCCAAACAAACAAAAACAAGCAAGCAAACAAAAAATCCCAAACAAAAAACCCCACCAACTGATCATGTCAGAGTCCTTCTTGCTTTCATTTCTTCCTGCTGTTACTTTTTTTCTTGACGTTCAGCCTCCTCAACATGTCCTGATATGACACTCCATAAAGTCTTTATCCTGCCAAAGCCCTGCTGTGAGCAGTGCCCAGTGCTTTCGGAATTTGCATTTAGCATCCATTCACATGACACCATTGGTGGGGCTCTCTTATCGCTGAGTAGCCCTCCAGCTTTATATGAAAGGGCACAAAATTAATGAAAACAGCATTAAAACTCGATTAGCATTCTGTGAGATCACTAAGACTTGTTCTGAACTTAATATTAGTTTCAGAAATGTTTTCTTTTTTTTAACTCACAGTATCCAGAACCAGAACAGCAGAAGCAGTTCCATCAAAGAGCCTGTTTGTCAGGTGAGGATGTTATGTCAGAAGGAAGGGAAAGATCTGATTTTTAAGGGGGTTGTTTCAGAGTTAGGGAGAGTTTCATGTGTCATTTCATCCTTTTGTCTTTTGACAGAATAGCTACTCATCGGAAATGATGTTTCTTTTCTGTRCATTTTGATTTAAAATCCTGGAGAAATGAATCCTGGAGGGAGGAAGATCTCTTGAAAATGTCACAAAATACCCAACTTATTTCAGAGTGTTAATGAGGATTTTTSTCCAGACACAAACTTTGCTTGATGTTGCTTTTCTTGGGGGAGAAGAAGAGTTGAAAACTCTGGGTGATGGGGGTACAGACAGGAAAATTTCCTGCCATGCAAGTGAAAAGCAGACTAAAGGATGCTTGAGCATAAACATTTGTGTATTCTCCACTCCCCTTGCTCTAGCTCAGGCCAGACCTCCAGGGGCCTCAGGTGGATTTTCAAAATACCAAGAACATTTCCTTGGCCTCAGGGCCAAATTACACATCTTTGTTACTTAAGCAAATCCTGCAGTTCCATAGGGTAGGGCAGCATCTCATATTCCTTAACTCTGAGTCTTCTCTGGGTCCTGTGTGGTTCTTTTGTGGTCCTAAGACATTTTTATACAGTTTTGGCCATGTTTCTGTCTCTGGAAGTCCCCTCACTGTTTCACTCTGCTGAGGAGGATGAGCTCTTGAGCCAAGAAGTGCCACAGAATTTGCTGCAAAAGGTGTAGAGGTGTTTTCAGCTTCAGTTGGGAAGCCTTTAGGAATAGCTGTGGTAGATTGTGCCTAAAACCTCTGTGTTTGAGCCATCTCCAGAGGGACAGCAAGGAGAGGAGGATTGTAAGGCTTCTGAAAGGTGTGGTGTTCAGCAAAGGGAGAAGATAGAATAATTGGAATGGAATAGAATGGAAATGGAATGGGATGGAATGGAATGGAATGGAATGGGTTGAGGCATCCACCCCTAGGAAGACTCTTGGCTCAAAAGGAAGTGGTGTGCTCTTCCTGAGAATGTCAGTTCTCCCACAGAGAAACCTTTGGGTAGCACAGATTTTAAATATTTGACTGCTCTGATGTTGTTGGGGATCAGAGTGAGATGCAGACGTTGACAAAAGCGAAAATGCTTCTGCAAGAAAAACAACTCCAGCTGAGGGACTTCAGCCTTTCTCTTTCTGCAGAAGAAAACCC
>CADDXX010000208.1:359957-375912 GCA_902810485.1 Alauda arvensis | reverse complement strand
TGGAGTTTAACTCAACTTTTTCTGCTTACTGCCTCTAATTCACCCAGCTRGACAGTGAGGATGGTGAAATGCATAGAGCTTTATCCCATGTGTTTGGGAAGAGCCCATGGCTAAAACTGAGGACAAAATGCACAGTGGGAAAGCTGGTCATGAGTGCAGGCAAGGGGAGAGTTAAATAACAAAATAGACAATCTAGTTCATTGTTATTTCCAAACTACTGGTCATTTTCTTCAGCTCTGGTGTTACAGTCAGCACATCAGGTGAACAAAAATCATTAATTACTTTTCAAACAGCCCTCAAAATCTTGCAACGTGCCAGTGTGAAATTCAGATTTCTGGCCTGCTTCATTTCAATTATTCTAGAGATTTGTGTTAATTTCTTTTTGGCTTTGCTAAAAAAATCAGAGAGTAAGAACAGCATTTKAGTACCTTCCAAAATAACTTAATCTTTACTGAATGCCTAAATATTTTACAGAATCCAGCTCCATATTCAGGGAGCCGGTACCTGGAACTAGGACTGATGCCTTTTTTACTATGATGTGATTCACAGCCACAAACAATCTGCTCAATAAAATGGACAGGACTCACAAGAAGAACGTGGTGCTTCTGCAGAAAAATATTTTTATTTTCTCCTTTATATTTGAAAGATAAAAGTAAGGCAAATATTAGAATGAGGTGTCTAAAATTAAATTCTTGTTTGTGCTTCAGACCTCTTTTTTTGAAATGTACCTTGAAAATGTAGCTCAAATGACATAATATATAATTTGCCTTCAGCTACCAGAAGCACAGTGTTATGTCTTCTGATAATTTTTTTTTTATTTTTWATAATCTAAAATTCAAAATAATTCTTATGTTCAGGTGAGGTACTAGTTACACTCTTATTTTATGGCTTGAATGATTCCAGAAAAAGCTTTCTGTTCTCCTTTCTAAATTATATTGGAAACTACAGAGAAGGAAACAACCCTGGTTTTGTCCTATTATTATTATTATTATTATTATTATTATTATTATTATTATTATCATCATCATCATCATTATCATTATTATTATTTAATATAATAATATAATATATTATAATATAATATATTATAATACACTATAATATAATATTATAACATAGTTACGTAATAATTATAATATATTAAATAATAATAATGATGGTGATAATAATAATAATAATAACCTTTCTGTCTGCTGTGAAGCACAATTTCTCATCTGGAGACCTTTGGAAAGCACATGATATTAACTGTGCTTTAGTGGCTGAGGAAAGAGCAGCACACACTTTATCAATTTTCCAAATATCCCACTGAAAGTCCACAATAAAGAACTTTCAAGCACAGGACCACGACTCCTCCTGTTTTATTGCCACATCATCACTTCAACAGCAACATCTTCTCCATCCTTGTTCAGCTGAACTTCCTGCAGCCGCCTGTGCTTGGTTAGATGTGATTTAATAACAAATCCACCTTTTAATTGTGACTCTGATGACAGCAGAGGAGAAATCTCTTTCTTCTCAAACTGATCATTGTTGGGATGCAGTTTGGTCACYGAGGGSAGGARTTGYTTGAGACTCAGAGATGAGGSGAATTATTTATTTGTTYGTTTATCTGTTCATTTTWAATYAATGAATTAATTCTGATGGGGCTCCTGTGCTCCTCACTGAGGTTTCTCAGCACATGCAGTGTCACAGGGCACTTTTCTTGCTGGTGTTTGGGGGGCTGTAAATGAGATATGGCTCTGACTCCTGCAGGAMATTAAAATGCTCACAATGACGAGGCCAGGGCTAATGAAGGATGCACAACACCACGGTGAATGTGCTGCTTCATCCTCCAAATTCTCTCACTGTAAGGCCCAAGCAGAGAGGAGATGCAGCTGAGTCACTCCTGATGAGTATCACAGCCTCCTGCACATSAAGTATTTAAAATCCAGAAATTCAGTGGAAATGAAAGAAAAAAAAAAGAAATTCACCATTATTTCAATTTTAAAGGAATACTAGGAAAACTGCATCATGCTAATTTTAATAATATTAAAGTGTACAGACCATTCCTGAGATTGACTGGAGACCTCCCACAGAAGTCCAGCTGCCAGTTTGAGAGGTTTCAAGTGTCATGAGATTAAACTCTGGGCTCCACCTTCCCTAGAGTAGTGTGTTATTTAACTGATGGACTGCTTTAATCGTTCTGGCTGCCTRAAGCCTCTGCTGGCAGCAACTGTGAGTTAATATCACTGGAAAACAGGCCTGAAGAATTAACTGTGACACCAGTGAAGAGGCTTTTATTCCTTTAATTCTTGGTGGCCAGCCTTACAAATCCCTTATTATTCATTCATGGAAGTGTCACGCTTAAAATGCAAATTCCTTCCCATTGTCCTGCCCCGTCTCAATGCATTTCCTTTGAAGTGTCCCTGGAGCTTCTGAGGGGCCACCCACAATGGGATCGCTGTGATCAGCCAGCTTGCAAAAGAGTGACCTCCTCCAGCTCAGGTGAAYTCAGCTGGGTCCTGCTCAGCAATCCCAGCTTTCAAAAAGCATCCAGACTTTGTTTAAGAGGAAGGAAAAAAAGGTAAAATAAAGGCTCTCAGGCCAGGTACTTTTACCAAGCCTTTTTAGCAAGGTTGGCTCTGCTGAGACACATCACAGCCCCGTGTCAGCCACCATCACAGGGCAGTGAGGTCAATAATATGAACAGATCTGGTTTGTCTTGTTCTGTTGGTTTGGGAAGGGCAGAGCTCTCCTACAACATCCACTGCAGAAAAGAGTGYCAAGGCTCAGCTGGCATGGAATTCCTGGATCCATGTGGGGAACAGTCCAATGTCCTTGGTCTTTCCTACCATTCAGCCACAGTGACAAGTTTTCCTARGCAGGAATGGCTGTCCCAGGCCAAAATGGTGATAGAAATAGTTCTATGAATGGAGAAAATCCACTCTGATCCACTGCAGGAGCTGCAGCTGCAGGAGGCTCGGGGAACATATTGGAGGCAATTATTGTGTTTTCAGGTAAAGCCCAGATTAGTGAATGCACTGTCTGGTCCAGCCTTCCAGGAGCAACATAAATACTGATAATAATGACCATAATAGCAAGGTAAATTATATTATCAGTAATGGCTAAATAGTTTAATAGTCTTCATCAAATGACTGAGCACCTTATCCAGCAGTGAGACTTGCTGGCTCCTGTGTGCTAATGCAGCCAGTACTTAAAACTGGAACCGATGTATTTTTGAGTAAAGATTTCACTACTTGAGTTAAAAACCCATTTTTTATCAGTTTGATGTGGTTTGTGGGGAGAGTTTGTGCACACTAAACAACCCTTGAAACTTGTGGCCAGAAAGTGGCAGTTTAAAATCCATCAAAGTTTATATAATATGAATGGGGTGCTCGTAAGAATAAAGTCAAATTATCAATGTCATTTCCCACTGTGAGTGCAGGAAGCTGGGGTGCTCTTAGTCAACAGCATTTTCCTGGACTGGTAGATCAAAACTACACAAACACTGCTGGAAATTCATGGGTTGTGAATATGTGTTGATTTTATGGAGTGGAGAAAAGAAGGGTTCAGAGTGACCYCAGTCTGGCCTTCAGGGGCCTGAATGGAGCCTACAAGAAGGCTGGAGGGAGACTTTTGACAAGGGCCAGTAGTGACAGGACAAGGACAGTGGTTTTAAGCTGACAGAGGGCAGGGTTAAATTAGATTTTAGGGAGAAAATCTGTACTCAGAGGGTGGTGAAGCCTTGGCATAGGTTGCCCAGAGAAGCTGTGGCTGCCCCATCCCTGGAAGTGTCCCAGGCCAGGTTGGAACAGGGCTTGGAGAAACCTGGGATACTGGAATGTGTCCCTACCCATAGCCAGGGGTGGAACTAAGGGATCTTTGAGCCTTCCAACCCAAGCCATTCTATAATTCTATGATTCTCTGGTTGGTAATGATCCCCATCCATGAACCAGCCAGACTGTTCTCTACCTTACAATTGTCTTCTCCTTTGGTTTAAGACTCGTCCCACAGCTTGGTGTCCTCACAGGATTGAGCACTTTGTGTTACTGCCAGTCTGGAACTCCAGCACTTGCATCTTTCCTACTTTTTAAGCAAGGTCTGGATGCCCTTAAGAGAAATGGTGGTGCTTTCAGGAAAAAAAACCAAAACAAAAACAAAAACAAAAAAAGCCCACAAAAAAAAATTCAAACCACCGACCAACCAACCAACCAACCAAAAAAAAACTGTGGTCCTACAACTTAGGAAACAGCTCTCTGGAAAGTTCAGTGGAAAATGCCCTCAGGGTTCTGGTGAACACCAAGACAGGCAGGGGCCAGCAGCAGGACCCTGCAGCAAAGGCATCAAATGGAATCCTCAGGAGCATTTGATGAATTTCCAGGTGAGGGAGGTGACCTTTACTTCCACTCAGCCCTTCCAAGGCACACCTGAAGTGCTGCTTCCATTTCTGRGCTCCTCAGCACCAGAGACACRTGGACATGATGGGGAGAGYCCAGCAAAAGGGCYACAAAGAGGAATAAGSGTCTGGAGCATCTCTTCCAGAGCTGGGACTGGTCAGGCTGGAGAAGGAAAGCTGAAGGGGAATCATTAATTCCCAAAATGTGGGAAGGGAGAGTTCAAAGATGGAGCCAGGCTCTTTCCAGGGGGTGCCCAGTGACAGGATCAGATGCAATGGGCACAAACTGAAACACAAGGGGCTCCTTATGGACATCCCTTCCACCTCAACCCTTCCATGACTCTCTGATTCTGGGTGCTGGTAATTAGAGAAAAATGGGAACGTTGTTTCCTGGACAAGCCAAACATCCTCAAACAATGGTGTGGCCAAGTTTGCAGCTTCTCACAAACTTCATTAGCAAGTAGGCAGTGAGTGACAKGAACTTCCTTTACCAAATTCCCTCRGCTCTGTTTGGATTTTGTGCTTTGYGTTTGGCTCCATGGATGTCTGGGAGACCTACTGCTGCTTTTAGATGTGATTTGTGGATTTATTAAATGGATTTGGGAGTTAATTCTGCTGGGATGGTCCTGCCTGCCAGCAGGAAACCAGGGCAGCATTTTCAATGCCCTTCAGTCCGCGTAATCTAAATAAATTCATGAATGCACAAAAATTATTCTACCTTGTTCCTTTTGCCCAGCAGAATGTGTTGGCTCAAAGAGCTCAAATTTGCTGTAATCGCCTTTTCCTCTCCAGTAATTCCTTAGGAGTCAGCCCTCTCCTTCAGAGAACTGCACAACTGCCACCAAATCGAATYATTTCAGATTTTGTTTCTTTTTATGAACTTTTTGGCATATTTTGTCGTAGGTTGAGAGAGTAATCAGTAACTTGTGAGTGAGAGAATCACAGGAGCACAAATAYTGGGAGGACACATTCCTCTGCTGAAGTCAGGACTGCTTTGAAATACAGTCATTAATTCTTATTAGTTTAAGAAATTAATCTCTTAAACAGGTTTATCAGGGAAACAGGATTTGGGGACTCAAAAATAAAACTGTAAAGGGACAAAATTTAGATTTTGAAAGGGTGAGAACAGAGACTTTTTTTGTATTACCAAAATGTTCTCCTCTTTTTCTTTTTTTTTTCACTAAGAAACAGTGGAAGTGATGTAAACTTAAATACCCTTATAATCCTACTAGATACTGTGTTGCTCTTAAAAATGCATTTCCAGATAAGATATTTTTACTGTACTAGATGTTCCATTACTTAAAAGTTATCTTTACACCACCTTGTTCTGAAAAGGCATCAGAGGTGAATAAAAAAGAACATCTGTTACATYACACTCTAAAATAAAAGGTTGTTTTTTACTGTCTGTTTAGTTCAGTTTTACAGGAGCAAACCAAAGAGGGCTGAACTGTTTCTATTAAGAGATAATTCCTTGTYCCTGCCTGATGAAACATTTAACATTTGACCTCATATTTTGTCTGGTGTTTTTTGTTTTATCCTTGCTATCCTGTCAGAGCAGTCAGCACAGGACTTCCTTCTCYTGTGGAAAAAGTTATGGATTTTGGTCTTGGAACATTCAAGATTAATTTTGCTTACATTTCCACCAAGATTTAAAATTTTTTTCTTCTTTATGTGTGACTAGGAAAGCTCAGCTTCACTTATTTAYTAGGAATTTCATCAGTGTTTCTGGRATTAYTGTGAAAARGAGCACCAGYTTCTGGCTCASTTCAGATTTAGTGAGATCTTAATGCTGTTTCTTGGAATGGAAGAAAACAGATTTATGCATTGTTAATATCTTCTCTCCTGCTTGTGGGATCTCAGACAAGCAGTTGTTTGCATGGTGGTCATCAGCATATTCTGGAATARTTGCAGCTGTGCAACATCTGCATTCTGTGGRGCCTTTYATCTTCCCTRCCTTTGGAAAATACRCATGGATCTCTCCCATTTCACATGMAGACATCAGAATCTRCTGGAACAGAGAGAGACAACAGGTTTTTACTCTCTGTCAATCCCACTTTWCTATTATCTGATTATTAAAGATGACTTAGAATAACAAAAATAAAAATCATAGAATCATAAAATGGTTTGGATTGTAGGGAACCCCAAAATCATTTCATCCACCTTCCACTATCCCAGGTTGCTCCAAGTCCCATCCAACGTGGCCTTGAAATTTCCAGGGATGGAACAGTCACAGCTTCTCTGGGCAATCTGTGCCAGTGCCTCACCACCCTCACATGGAGGAATTTCTTCCTAATATCCAATCTAAATATCTTTTAATATAAAATATATTTTAAAATATTCCTCTTCTTTAAAATTAAGAGTCATTTAGCATTTTTGTTTGCCATTCCTGCTCACGAGAGCAGTTGCTTCTTCAGTGCTACAAYGGGTGTAACATCACACTGCAGTGAAATCCAAAGATAGCACATCTCCAGTGGAAACAGAAAGGGAAGTCACTCCTACAAAATGAACTGACATTTTCTGTGTGTCAGCTGAAAGTTTTGTTTTTCGATACAGCCCAGATCATGCCTGGGATRTGACAATCCCCCTATTCTTTCTGAATCACCTATCATTACTAATAGTACACCCTGTCACAGATACTCAGGCAAAATAGATAGTGCATTTTATGGGAGGCAGAGTAGAACCCAGCTCATTTTCCTCACAGTGATWGTTCAGGGAAGCAGAGCTTATTTTCACCAGCAAAGTGCAGGGACACTCTGAGGAATGATGGCACTTCTTTCCTCATCCAGGGATTTGTCTGATCAGAGGGTGAGGCATTGATGTGGGATGTTCATGAGGCCTTTCTTCAATTAATCCATTTCCAGCTGGGACACACAAACAATTATGGCATTGCACAGGAGATGACRGGATTTCCCTCTGGAATACAACACGTACTTATGGCTAAGAAATCTAAACTAATACTGGGGAGATGGAGCAGAGGGAGAAGCAGTTACTGCTCAGTGAATCACAGGTTCAGAATCATTAGGGCTGTAAAACACCTCCAAGATCATTAAGCCCAATTGTCAACCAAAACCACTGTGCCCATTAAACCCCATCACCAAGTTCCTCATCTGCTGGTTTTTTTAACTATTCCTGGAATGGTGATTCCACCACTTCCCTAAACAGTCTCCTCCAATGTCTGACCTCCACATTCCTCCTAATAGCAACCTCATCTGGCACAACTTGAGGACATTTCCCCTTGTCCTGTCAGCTGGGAGAAGAGACCAACCCCTACCTTGCTACAGCCCCCCCTCAGGGAGTGGTGGAGAGGGATAAGGTCCCTTCTGAGCCTTCTTTTCTCCAGGCTGAGCCCCCTCGAAGCTCCCTCAGCTGCTCCTCTCCAGACCTGTGCTCCAGTCCCTTCCTCAGCTCTGTTTCCTTTTCTGGATGCACTCCAGACCCTCAATGTCTTTCTTGGGAGGGGCCCAAAACTGACCCAAGGATTCCAGGTGTGGCCTCCCCAGTGCCCAGCACAGAGGGACAATCCCTGCCCTGCTCCTGCTGGCCACACTGTGGCTGACACAGAAAGCCAGAAGGTCCCCTGGGCACATTCCAGCTCGTGTTTGGTCACCGTCAGCCAGGGCCTTTCCCACTGGGCAGCTTTCCCAACTCTGCCTCCAGCCTGGAGCACTGCAGGGCTCCCTGTGACAGCAAGGAGGAGGCCTTGTCTTACAAAGGTGTCTAACGAGGTTGTACTGATCAGCTGAGCTCTAGAGGAACCCCAGCCCAGCTCAGCTTGGCCATGAGCAGGGCTGTATTTCATTTCTGGGCTGGGGATCCTATTTAGAGGTAGTGTAGGTCACTCACAATGGTTTTCCCAATTTACTCTGCGTTCTCCTTCAGCAATTCCACATTCCTGTGTGCAGTGAAGTGTGGCCAGAGCCCATAAAGGGCTTGTGTTGCTTCTTTTTGCAAAAGGGAATCTGAAGGTGGATGCAACAACTCACTACAAATCCATCAAAAAGATCCAGCTAAGAAAGATTTGCTGATTCAGTTTTTAAAACTGTGAATACATCAATGCATTGTCCCAAATGAAAGTTCTCTTTTGTATATAATTTTTCCTCCTTTCCCTTTCATGTGATTGATACAGACCAGTAGAGAGTTTAGAAATCTGTATTCAAACAGACTGCTATTTTTTGGGAGTTTTTTGTTTCTTTTCAGTCCCGTTTCAAAAACTCAGAATGAGCCTAACAAAGGGTTAAACCCTCTTGTAGTGGGCAGYGAAACACACACAGATTAGGGAGGATTAAATCTCTAAATGTCAAGGGGAGAGAAAGGAAGAGTCTGTCCTGCAATCTCGACCGAGCATCCCATCATTCCCTGACTCCAATGCTGGGGAAGCAGAGATTAGAGAATGTGCCACACAGCTGAGTGCAGGCTGCAGCTCGGAGATAAGTGARGCAGAATATCTACTCAGGGCTCATTTGTTCAACTTCACTCACCCAGAACCTTTCTGATGGGGAAACACAGATCTCAACGCAAAACTCAGAGCTTGTTCAGCTCTGCTGTCACTTCCCGAACCACTGTCACTGTCACTTCCCAAACCACTCTCACTGTCACTTCCCGAACCACTGTCACTGTCACTTCCCGAACCACTGTCACTGTCACTTCCCAAACCACTCTCACTGTCACTTCCCAAACCACTCTCACTGTCACTTCCCAAACCTTTCCCACAAGTGAAGATCTCTCCTCTGCCCTGCTGAAGGCTCACAGGGATGGTTTCTTAGGTTCAATCCCTTTTTACACCAGGGATTTTTTGCTCAAATTAAATCATGGGTTTTTTTTTTTGCTCCTTTCTGGTGTTGGCCAGGAAGCCTGGAGAAGGATGGATGGAGGAGTGGGGGTTTATGTTCAAAACACAGTCTCCTTCCTGCTGAATCAACATGAAATTAATATTCTCAGGAAAAAACACATGTTGCAGATTTAATTGTTTAACTGTTGGTYATTAAGAGACTCCAGAAGATTTTCCCCATGGCCAATTTTGAGGACAGATAATTTCATTCTATAGTTATTGGTTTTGGGTTTTGTTTTTTCTTTTTTGTTTTTACAATGATTTTCATTTAACTTCTGTGATATGATCCAACCCCCTGAGTGACAGAAAATCTGCAGATAAGTCAAATCTGGCCTGATGAATTGAAGAGTAAACAGTAAATTTTACTTATAGAAAATGATAAAAAAAATATCTGGTGCACTGTCTTATATGGGGAGACGACTGAAGGTAGAGTTAAAGGAAAAAAAAATATCACACAGATTGTATAAAATTATCCTTTATTCCTCTATTCCACTGGGAAGAGAGTGGTTTTTTTTAGCAATCAGAATAGTGGCATTCTGGAGAGAGTTTGACAATGATGATTAATTGATAGCTTTGAGTTTTAAAACCCAAAATGATAAAATACCTCAGGCTCTGAAGTACCAAATCCTTTCCCATCCAGGTATGGTTTAAAAAGTGCTCTGGAGGTGCTTTGCAGTTGAGATGATTTTGGCACAGAATTGAGTAATTCATTTGGAAGAGTAAGATAAGGAGTAATTTAATTTTTTTTTTTTTGTATTTTTCTCTGTCTTCCTGAGTATTTTTTGTGTTTTCTAGCATGAGAAGGTGAGGATTGCTGGGTAATACCTTCAGCACACTGAAAGGTGATAAGAGACAAGGAAGAACAATTTAGGAGTTAGTATAAAACCGAAGCAGCAATCAAGCATCAAGAAACCAAAACCCWTGTGTTTCAAGGATGATTAAAAAAAATGTTCCTGGGCCTTAGGAAATGCAATTTGCTAATAGACTGTAGTGTAACGATTAAGGGGAAACGATTGTAATTGTAAATTACCYTGTGCCACGTGGAAGGCACTAATACACTTAAAATACAATAGTGCATACATCTATGGCTGGTAATGAAGGTGATAATCACCTTATATTCACAAAGGAAATGATGTAATAAATCCTAAATAATGCAGTTTACAGGTTACCTTGGCAAGGGCACTTGAATCGACAAGCAGAGAGCAGAGGCCCTCCACGAGCTGCAGTATATATTATAATTAGAGGCATAAAATTCTAATGAAATGTTGTCCTAAGTGATATTGATTCCAATTTGGCAGRCTAGGGGCTGGATGATGTCATGATGTGCAGGTTGGTTGCTTCACCAAGGAATTCAAGGTACACCCACAGCACCCTTGATGGGGCCCTTTCCAGCTTTTCCCTCAGCAAAACTCGTTTTCTGACTCCAAAATAAAAAGGAGAGAAAAGATCCTGCAARCACTCAGTTGCAGCAGAAGCCGTTTTTCAGCTTTAATTAACACAAGTTTAACATTCCATGCAAAAAGATGGGGCTGCAGAGTGTATAAACTGAACAAACCCTCCCCAAAGTGTTCTTAATTTCACATCAGTCTGACACAGCATGGGGGGCTGGAGATGCTTGCAAGGAGAGTTTCATTGTAAAGTGGCCCTGTGAGGGAAGGGAGAGATCCACAAAGTGTGGGAAATCCTGGAAGTGAATCAAGAGAAGCTTTCTGGGATCAGGATGGAAGTCTGGGTAGAAAAGAGCAGGACAGGCTGCAACAGTGGTGGGAGATTGACAGAGGTGCCAACAGGAGCAGCACAATATCAAATACAGTCTTGTTTTTATTATAGYYCTTATWAAAGTGGAAAAAAATAATAWGGAAAATAGCAAGGAAAGACTGGAGGAGTTAGACCTTCTCTTCCTGGAGAAGGGAAGACTCTTCATGGTACTCTAGAAATTAAAGGGTGGCTACAAAGAGGACAGAGGCAGATGGACATGACAAGTTGGACCAGGCAAGGTTTCATCTTGAGAGAGGAAACAAATTGCTTATAGTGAGAACAACCAATGACTGGGAAAACATCCCAAGGGACGTGGCAGGGTCCCTGTGCCTGGAAAATTTCARTCTATGGCTGGACAGTCTTAAATGGTCTCACCAAGGCTCCCTTTCCCAGAGAAGGTTGGAYCAGATGATGCTTTGAGGTTCCTTCTAACCTGGGCTGTTCTATGAYCCAGTGAGTCCAATGACACAKGAAAATKATTTCTGGTTGTTGATTTAGACCTGTAACAAAAATATTATTTCTGAGGCATTATAATTACTGCAGGATTCCGTATAATTTCCTAGAGATTGCTTTTGTACCAATTTTGTCTGAGTATTGCCTGTCCCAAGGTAAAAACCATATGATACTCATGTTTTCAAATAGCAACTGAGCACAACTGCAAGCACAACAAACTCTGAAAGTCCGTTGTTTACTTTTCCATTTCCACAATGGTCCCATAGACCTGATAAATTTATTAAAATAGTAGCGAGCTGGAGGTGCAGGTAGTTATCATGTGTTTGTTGTCAAAGAGAGTTCAAAAGTCCTATTAAAGTTTTTATTTTTCCTCATGCATGCCTTAGACTTGTTCATGCTATGGCAAGATGTAAAAGCCTCTTCAGAAAGCCTGAGCCCAGTTCCTCTGAAGYTGATGGTTGCCTCTGCAAATGAAGATTACCTTTATTTTTAATCAGAGGAAATGTCTTACACAGGAAACAGCAAGATACATTGGTGTCTTTTTAGCCAGGCACACAAACTACCCAGATTTTGAAGCAGGATGAAAACAATATATCTATTTTTTTTGCACCCTTTATTTACAGTACTGTACCTTCAGTACAGTCACTTTTCTTTTGTAGGAAAAATAACTGCCCTGTACTATGAAAACTCAAAACATTTTGGAAGTGAAAGAAGRTGTTTTTAGGAATGAAGGAGTGCAGAGCTTAATTCTCAGTGACTTCCCTTGCAGGTGATGAGTCCTGCATTGATTGCCACTGTGCCCTATTGAAATTCTTGTTATTCTATCACTGATAGCAATGAAGCAAAGGGGAATATATCCCTGATCCAGCCAGTCCCCATAACTCAGCTTGTGAGACTTCCAAAGCAGACAAATAAACTCAGCTTGATGTTATAAACCCTGTCAGATGTTTTAGGGCAAGACTGGGATGAGCAAAACAATGCATTTCTCAGACAGCTGGGTGTGCAGTGTAAGCACAATGGGCTGCAGAACTGGGGATCRCATCCTTGGAGATTTACTGGAAATGCATCCCTGCCTGTTTATCTGGTTTTATATCAGCACAAGTTTGCAGTTCCATATGCTATTTGTTATCTGGGCTTTTGTCATGGCCTCTGCTGTGCTCTTGTTCTGTCTGTGTCTGTTCTCCTCTTGTGAGTCTCCCTCAGCCTGGCTGGTGTAATTTCAGTGTTGCAAACTTTAAATGACAATCCACCAGGATAATGTCTCAAAGGAATCTCCAGCACTGCTGGGTAAGTGAAGCACAGCAAATAAAAAAATAAAAGAATAAAAAAATATAAAAAAAAAATTCCTAAAAACTGAAAAAAAAAAATAAAAGAATAAAAAAATATAAAAAAAAAATTCCTAAAAACTGAGCAGAGGGTCAGATGCAGAGAGTCAGAGCCCAGAATACACAGGCAAGAACAAGTGGTCAGCACAGGGTGCTTTGATTCCCTGATGCAGGGAATCCTGCACCAAAGAAATGCTTCCACACCCACATTTAAAGACTCTGTCACGATGCAAGAGAGAATGTTGATAACCAAGAGTGCAAAAAAAGATCAGAAACAAAAGAGATGAGAAACAAGGTGATTAATTTYCATGGTGGAGGAAATTATGAGCAGGAGCCTTGGCTGTGCTGTGCATAATGCTCTTTCAAGAWGTGAGGTAATGATCTGGTAAAATTACTGCTGACGGAGTTATTCAGGTTATTTGGATCCAAAGAGTCTTCAAATGATTTAAATGGCTGCACAAAAGAATAAAATTCACTGTTGACAAAAACAAAAACGGGTGCATAGGAAAAAAATATGGAAACAGTGTGTAATTATTGTCAGAACTCAAATTATCTATTCCAGCTTGGGGGAGGAATCGTAAAGTCATCACCTGAAAAAGCCAGCTCRGAGCTCAGTGGCAGCCAGAAGGGCAATTATAATGACAGGAATTACTTGAAAACTGTTTGAGAACAAACCAGAAAACATCATTAAGCGGGCCTGTAAAAATTCACAGGATGCACTGATGCAGAAGCTGCATGCCAGACTAATTGCTCTGCCTCTGGAAGTTACAGAAACACGGAACAAAATAAAAGAGGGAGGCAATGATGCTGATCACAGACACGGAATGATTCTCGTGAAAAACCTTTTGATAGTGGAGCTGCTTGCTCAGATTCAGGCCTGGGAAGAGCTGCTCTCCACAGGCACCACCTGGAATACAACACAGAGGATTTTTATGCAGAGACATCCAGGAAAATGAGAGAGTGGCTTGGACACTGCAGCATGTGCTGGAGTGAAATAGCAGGATGTGGAAGTAGAATTAACTGCAGGATTGGTTGGTTTCTTGATTCCTTTTATTGCTGCACATTTTTTTTATCCTTCTTCAAGTAAAACAGAAAGGGACAAAATAGAAATGTCCCTCTTAGTTCAGGAAAACTGCCAGCACTCAGATCCTTGCTGGGAAAAATGCCAGCACTCCACTCATGCAATATCTYTCTCACTTTAAGCACACTCTTTAGGAATTGGGGGAAGAGTGCAAACCAAGGAATGCTCAATACAGGACGTGCATCTTCTTTATGAATAGAGAGGGRRAAAAAAAAGCACCTAAAATCATGAATTTTCAGTCTGCTAAGCAGTGCARGGGAACTCTTTTATTTCCCCAGGATTATGGCTTTTGCAAGTGCTCTCTTCACAGAACTCCGTAGCTCTCCATCATTGGTTATTGCTGCTGTGCTCCCTGCAGAGCTGCYTAAATTCAGAAATACCCCAGGTAGGAACAGAGGGAATGGAAATCTGGAAGGGTATTGTATCCTAAAAGGTGTTTGGGTTCAGGAGGGATCTCACAATCTTTTTCCCCTCTCAGTCTGAAGCTGATGCATTTTACCTCGGTGCTGTTTGAGTTGTGCTGGTGGTTTCAAGTTCTCATCTGGAGTCCCAGGTATTTTGGCAGATGCATAAACATGTGGCTCCACATAACCATGTGGATTTCTTATGAGTTTTAGTGCTTATTTGAGTAAAGGATCTGCACAGAATGAGTCAGCAGGAATAGAATTTTTTTAATGGAGAAGAAAGAGAACTTCAAAGGTCCRAATCAAGTGTAAAATGTTACAGCTCCTTGGTTTGCAGTGAGAAGGAGGCTGTGCTCTTGTCCCTTTGAAAATCATCCTCCCCACACCTGATCCCACTGTCATTGCCATCAGCTGATCCTCATTGTGGCTGGAAACAATTAGGGTTTGGAATATGTGAGAACAAGGTGAGCCTCTCATGTCTGTCTGAGATCATTCATGGCTCAGCTGAGGGCTACCCATGGAACACTTAAAACATGGTTTCCTTGCCATTACCTGTCCTAGATTATCGCCTATGTAAAAAAGGAGAGCAAAACAAAACCAACAGAAAAATGCCACACCAAACAAACCAAAACAAAAGCAAAACAACAAAACAAAAAAAATTTCTCACTGGTATCTGGAAATTAAATGCAATATGTTTAACATTTTGGGAGAAGACCTAGGAATGCTTTAATTTTAGAACACATTTTTCCAGTGTTAGAGTGTGGATCAGATGTCAGAGCTGCCTGATCTCCAGGTCAGGTCCTGTGGCTGTGGAAATAAATGGCAAAACTTGARTTAATTCACTGGGGAAGAGAAGACGGAGTCATGGAAAGAGTGGGGAGATGTCTAAGGCAGGGTTCTGCAGAGAAAAGATGTCAGCTTTTTTAAATTATGTTGTGAAGATGGTTTGTAGGACATCTGGGGTGGCCTGGGASGTGTCAAGAGGAATTCTGTAGGAAATACTCCTTCAAATGATTCCTGATAACTTTGGAGCTGATGCTCCAAACTGCAGCACTGCAAAAAACTGGGGTACAGGGGGAAATCTGTGTGCTCCTACTGCAGTGAGTGTAGAAATGAGGGATAGAGATTATGGCTGAAAACTCTTGTGGTGCAGGGAATTAAAAACTGAGGCTCACTCACAGGTGAATTTGTAGGACTGATCACCAGAAAATGGAGTTGTGTCATGTTTTTGAACTCCAGTCAACAGCAGGGAATTGTGTTTGTATCTGGTTTTAAAGGGCTGAAATTGTGGGTTTGGCACCTGTAGGAATCTCTCCCTCCAACACATCACTGTGGTAAAACCTAACAAGAAGGATTTTTAAAATAATTTAATTCCTTAATTTACTCAAGGTCATCAGAGAAGTTATTTTTTCTTCTGGAATGGGATCCCATCCTGCTGATCCCATTGTTTAAGAGCCTTTTATTTTTATAATTTTTTATTCCAACATTCAAGAAAATCCCAGTCATTTGTGATGTCAAATAGATCTAAAAAACAAGAAAGGGGGAAAAATCAAGCCAAAACAAAGTTTAAAAAGAAAGCTATTAGAAGACTACAAAAATTATTAAGGCTTGAAATTAACCTGAATATTTCAGCTTTAGTTTCTTTTAATTTGTTCTATTTCTTAACTTTGAAATTTTAAACAGAAATAAAGTTGTTTAACTTTCCAATTCCCTTTATTTTCTTTTGAAAATATT
>CADDXX010000208.1:306061-316125 GCA_902810485.1 Alauda arvensis | reverse complement strand
CTGCCCCTCAAGTGGAATATCTGAAGATTAAGAAGTAAACACTATTAAAAATGAATTCTCACCTCCAGTGAGGGAGCCTTACCTGGGTAAATTCCTCAACAACCCATCTTGAAATYACTTTTCAAAACGTTTTGCTGGAATTTTCAGTCTCCTATTGCAACCTCTTCCTGGCTGCTTTGCTCCCTTTGACAGCCTAATGGGATCTCTCTAAATCAAGAATCACAGGAGTACAGTGATGTTCTGAATCGTCCCCCTGCCAAGTCTCGTTTTTATTTCAAGGGGGAAAAGCCAAAAGGTTCATGACAGGCATAGCTGGAGCATCCTTTTCCCATCCTTTGTTGACGCAGCTTGTGGATATGAATGAAAGACTTTGTAGGGGGCATTTGCTGGTTGAAGTTGGGCATTGTATGGGTCAGGAGGTGACACAGCTTGGAGACCCTGCAGGGTCTTGGTGTGTTTGTGCTGACATCCCTGCAGGACTTGAACTCTGAAGGGGAAAGGAAGCACCTTTAGTGACAAACCAGGGAGCCATGGAGACTCTGGCTGGTGCTGGCTGCAAAACATGAAAGCAGAATCAAAGAATCACAACATGGTTTGGGCTGCAAGGGATCTTAAAGGTCATCTAAATCCAACCCCTCTGCCATAGATGGGGACACCTGCCACTACCCCAGGTTACTCAGAGTCTTATCCAGCCTGGGGCTGAACACTTCCATGGATGGGGCATCCACAATTTCTCTGGGCAACCTGTGCCTCACCACCCTCRCCATACAGAACTTCTTCCTAATATCTAAAACCTAATCTTCAGCTTAAGAACATCATCCCTTATCCTAGCTATGCATGTCCTTGTGAAAAGTTCCTCTCCAGAACTCTTGGATCCCCTCAGGCACTGGAAGGGGCTGTTGAGGCTCCCCAGAACTTTCTCCTCCCCAGGCTGAACAGCCCCAGCTCTCCCAGCCTGGATCCAGGTGTTCCAGCCCTGGGATCAACTCAGTGTCCTYCTCTGGACTCATTCCAAYAGGCMCACASTTTTCTTGTGCTGGGGGCCTGAGATTTGGCYRCAGYACTGCAGGAGGGGTCTCACAAGAGCAGAGCAGAGTTTGCTGCAGCGAGGCCCCAGGAGTGATTACTGCAATCCTCTGTCTAACTGCGGCACCAGCTTTGTAGTGTCCAGCTTGCTGTCACACTAAATGAAGAAAGAAAACGAATTTTTAAAGGACTCCATGGAGAATGCTGATGCACAGGACAGCTCCTGGAATTCCTGACCACCAGGCAGTTAGCAAATGGCAGAAGTTTGGGATGAGAGGCAGTGMTGAAACAGCAGCAGGTAGGAAAACATCAGGCAGGTCTGGGATGTCCTTTGCATTTTGTTTCCTGGCTTTATGAATCCACTGGGGTGTTTCTGACATGCTCAGAGCAGCAAGGACAAGTGTTAGAAAKCCTGTGCCAGGATCCTCCAGTCCTGCACATTCCGAGCACAGACTCAGCAATTCTTCAATCTGCAGGATGGGTTTAGCTCTTGTTTTCTTTACAGGTAAGTTGGATTCGCTGCTGAGCCCAGATTTATCTTATCTTACTTTAAGCATTTAAAAATGAGCACAGCCACTTTCAGCTCCTATTACAGTCAGTGGAAAAAGATCTTGGGATAGACTGTACTACCCTCTGGAGATTCTTATGTTTCCCAAGGGCTGCTGTGCTCAAAATTTAGAGCCTCAGTTAGGTGGGGTRAGTCTAGACTGATTTTCCCTTCACAAAGCTCCAAGATAAAAACGCTCTCTGGTGGGCTATAAAGTTCCATCAGGGCTGCTTCTTCCCACTTTTCCAAATCCCATATTGATCCTTCCTGTGCTTTTAAGTGTTACTAACCTTCTGAGCCTGCATCTTCACTTGACATAAGACCAAATAAAATACTCCACAGAGGTAGGCAGGCAAGGCAGAAGAAGTCGACCTTTGTAAATGCCCTGAAATATTTAAGGTCCCCAAAGGAGAAAATGCAAGTGCAGTGCAAAGACTGAAAAAAAAAAAGTCACTGTCCATTCCCTGAGGTCCTTATAGGACTCATCAATGGCTTTATATATTACTAAAACCAGAAAACTTTTGTGATTTCCATGGGTTATGGTCACAAAACTCTGGCATTGGATCATGTGAAAGGATTTCTTGGGATAACACAGAGGAAGAAGATATATCCATGGGGAGGGAATTGAACACCAGCTGAAGAGAATTCAGATGATATGGATATATAGCAAAGACAAAACAGCTTTTCATGTTGGAGCCAAGATAAACGGGAGTGGAAGCTGTTGCTAAATCTTCAGTTAATGTGTTCTGTTCCTCCAGGTCAGGTGGATTCCAGGTATGGCCAATTCCATGTTGGATCCATAACAATGGAATTCAGTTTCTGATCTTTGATCTTACTGAGAAATGGCATCAAATACTCTGTGCTTTAAAACAAAAACAGGATGTGCTATGCTATCCTGGCAGTCAGCCACCCACTCTTCCATGGTCAACTACGTCTATGAAGTGCCCATGGACTAAAAATCATCAGCATTTCTCTTGTATCAGAAGCTGAAGAACAACCAGGAAAGGGAGGATCACTTCACTTCTGTCAGCTTCTTGTACGAGGTGAATATTTCTGCCTTTCTCCAGCTCCTCAGTTCATTGAGGTTTTGCCTCTTCTGAGGGGCAATGGAAGTTTCCAAAGACTAAAGGACAACAGAGAAGCCAAATTGCAGATTTCATCCTAGCATGTTGTKATTCTTCACAGCTAGTTAATCAGTGCCTGTCCATGAGCTTGATATTTTCTGCTTTACTGATGAGCAGTGTGCGTGGGGTTTTTGCTTCCTTTTTCCTGGTGTGSGGAAATGGAAGTTGGTAATTGAATCAGAAAGTTCATTGTTCTGTCAACTGTGGCAAAAAAAAAAAAATAGCTGTGAGGTGGCCCCAAAAGGCAGARCACTTGCCTGGCACCTCTGGGATCCTCACTCTCATTTTCAGCTCTTTAAGGCATCAAAAGTGTGGTGGAATTTCAGGGGAAGAATGTGAAGATGACGTCAGGCCTCTGCGAAATGCAGGTTAAAAACAAAAAGAGGGAGGATAAAAGGAGATGATGAGTTGGGAAGATGATCCAGTGAGGTCTGGAGTGGTGAGGAAGTTTGGTAAGATTCAAAAAAATCACTTTTTCCCCTTCCACCTCTCTGTCCACAGCACTGAAACCTTTTCCCTCTTCACAGTCTCCCATGGATTTCTCCCARACTCATGATGGCATAAACAGGGCTTTGATCTGTGCAAGCAAGAACACAGATGCTCGTTTTGGAGCAGAGCTTTCTCCTTACACGTGGCCAAGAGAGGCAATCCTGGCACTGCCTTCTGAGCTCATTAATTCCCTGCTTSGTCAGGAGTAAAGGCTTGCTGCTGGTGTGTGCATTGTTTGGTTTGGACTCAGACTATGTTGATAGTAAAGGATTTGAGGATTGTATTTAATCTCCCAGTAAAACACTTCACAACTAAAGGGGCAAAATATTATAGAGAAGTACAGAAAAACACACTGCTCTCCTGCTCTCAGCAGTCCCTCCTACATATTATAATATTAATACATATTATTAAATAATATTAATACATATTATTAAACACAGCTTTTCACAAAAAAAAAAAAAAAAAGTGATATTTTTTACATTTTTGCCCTGTACACTAAGCTGTGGAATTATAAGACATAGTTTGCATCCCAGGACCCAAAGCCCCTGCAGTTCATATTATTGTTCCTCTCACTTTTAGCAGTCTTTGTTTCGTATCCTGATTTGTTGCTCACTTGACCACGCTCCCTTTCCCCATTTTGTGCCCCATGGAAACTTCCACATTCTTCTCCAGAAAATTGCTTCTGTCTCTGCAAAACCCCTGGAGATATGGCAGGCACTAAAAGCAAGAGCTGGAGCTAAGAATAGAAAAGCAGGATGGTAATCATGACAATAAAACCTCCCAGATCACCAGTCAGAGCAAACATTTCCATACGCCTTTGGAGAGTTAATGTTCCCCAACCACAACTCAATTATCACTCACATGGAGGCAGGAGCTTGGGAGTGGGAGGACGGCCTCTTGCTGGTTCCTATCACAGCCAATAAGGGTAATATAAAAAAATATAAGCCAGGGGAACTGGCTGGGCCATGTCAAGAAGTCCAAAAGGGATGATTGGAGGTGAGGTAAAACCCCTGGAGTGGAACAGGAGAGCAGGAGAAAGAGAGGTAATTTGGAGGGTGAGCCACAAGAGTCTCAGGAGTGTTGGTGAAAGCTCTTGGTGTTTGTTCCATGATCACACAACCACTGCTGGTGTGTAATGAAGACCCACTTTGTCTTATGAACTCCATTGCTGGTTTCACCTGGCTGTTCTTGCATTATGTGTAACCAAAGCTATGCTGCAACAGTTTTATAAAATAAAGTTTTTTTAAAGAACACTTCTTTTTCTTTTAGTCATCTTTCCCCCTTGATTTTAATGGACAGTTGTAAAATCCCTGAGATCTACCACAAAAGTGATCACAACTGTTAAAGCCCCTGCTGCCTAAAATCCATTGACATCTGAGCTACAGAGAGGGAAAACCTGGAAAGAAGATGTTATAAAGTTCGGATGGTGGAGGCAAAGATCTACAGGATAAAATGACCCCAAGAGGGAAAGAATCAGAAGTTTGGGGAGGCAATGATGTGAGTGAGGAGTGAAATGTGATAGGAGGGCACTAAAAATACAGTTCACAAGAAAAATGTGATGTGTGCCACTGTGGAAATGTGTCCTTTGCTTTCCCTCTTTACCCTGTTTGCTGGCATTGTCAATGCAYTCAGTGAAAATCCAGTTGCAGGGTCCCAGAATGACACAACCCCTCCACTGTGTCAGATTTGTTGTGGCTTCCAATTCCTGAGAATTTGGAAACTTTAAGACAGATGCTGCTCAGTTTTTTAATGCTTTTTCAGGGCCTGACAAGGGGTGTGCTACTACTCAGGACACTTAGTCTTCACCAACGCTAATCTGGATTTTTCAACTCTTTGGAAGTGGCTAATCCTATATGGTGAATTGTTTCAGATGCTAAATCCCTTCACTTAAAGAAAAAACCCAAACAAACTCGACCCTCCTGAAAGTTTCCCTGCTTCCACTTGCCAGAATTTTATTGAATCTGTTGATAGTTTTGTTGTCATGCTTCTTTCCCTGAAAATAGAGACCCTGTTTTCCGGTGAGTGCTGAACTGCTGAACACCTACCTGCCMWKGGGAAGCAGGGAATTAATTCCTTGTTTTGCTTTGCTGGTGTGTGTAGCTTTTACCATTAAAATGTTTTTATTTTCAATTATTATTTTTCTCACTTTTACCCTTCTGATTCTCTCTCCCATCTCACCAGTGAGTGGTTTTGTGGGCCYGAGTTCCCAGCTGGGGTTAAAGCASAAGAGAAKTGTATCACTAAAGTCACARTGCTCTGTTCAAGAGAAAAACCATCTTTTTATCTGACACCACGAAACGTGCCATCAGGCAGAAAATAACTTGTCTGGGTTAATTAAAGTAAGTGTGATATACAGTCTTCATACAATATAATGATATTACATCACGGAGTGTGACAGCACAGTCTGAAATCTAAGGGAAAAAATAGGAATATTACTGGAAATTCTGGGAAATRTTACCGTAATTCTGTCTCTGAGATCCATTAGAATTTGTCTCTTTACATGTGGGGTTTTTTTTGCCATACTAAAACATTTTGTGGATGTTAAAGGATGTCTTTGGTCTTCGGAGCCTTTGTATGTGGCTGTTCAAAGGAAAGTTAAAGGGAGAGCTGTGAATTTTGTGACATGATCTTCCAGGTATTGCTACACCCATTTGGTGGTCCTTTAGTTCAAGAAATGGAAAAGAAAAAAAGAAAAAAAMAMMMAMMMAAMAAAAAAAAAGCAACMAAAATTGMAATAAAGAAAAATAGAAGGGGRAAAAAYGTTCCTTTTYGAGCCCAGGAAAGTCRYGATTTAAAAACATATTTCTGCTTTTCTCTGTTAGTGATATCAAGTGGATTTACTTGCAAAGAACACAGCCTATGGGTTTCAGCTGCCTTTATRTACACTCTCTCTCAATAGAAACACCATATTTGTCCCATAGATCAAAATATCAACAACAGACAGTCATTTATCTTCAACCCTCCCAGGACTGGGATGGTTATTGTTTTTCTCATTAAGAACGTTGCTAAATCCCAGGGGAGTCTGGGGTTTAGAGTTTCCACTGATACTCATTTGTCATATTTCTATYGCTGCTTAGAGGCACATAAATTTAGGTGAAGAATAATTATTGCTGCCTGAGGTCAGTCTCATGCCTCCCTTAAGAAAACTAGAGGTTTATGAAGAAAAAAAAAAATGTCTCCCTTTAGGGAGAAAAAATATGAAGATCAAGATTTCTTTTAAAACCTGGGCCCTCCTAAGGTGTTGGATTATTGTTTGAGTCAAAAAGGGTGGAATTGTCACTCAGGACTCGACATCTTCTACATCCTCTGGGCCAAAGAGGGAACACCTGAGCCTGCAGAGTCATGGAAAACTTCCACAGAAGCACAAAAAGTTTCCCACTCACATAAAGGAGACATTGAGTGGCYATTGATTCATCAGTGTGTTGATGTAATTGTGATGTTTTGAACTCTTTCATGGCTAGAAAGAGAATGAAGCTGCAGTTTTTATGAAGTTTGAACAGCTGTCACAGAAAAGAAGGACCAGGTCAAACTGTCACCAGGACCACAGYGACAAGAGATGTAAAAACAGCAGAGGAAGCTCCAAAATGAGAGACCCCAGGATGATTCCTCAGGGACACAGTGGAATATTTCAGGTGACACCCCCGAGGTAACCTGGGTGGGTGGGAGTCTCAGAGTCTGGTGGATTTGATCTCAGCATTCATTGGCATTTTTAAAATATGCTGCAAGGGCAAAGAGATGAACACTGAAACAACAGATCACAACTTTAATAAACCTTTAGATAGTGCCCAGAGGAGCTGTGGCTTCTCCATTCCTGGAAGTGTCCAAGGCCAGGATGGATGAAGCAATCTGAGCAATCTGGGATAGTGGGAGGTGGAATGAAATGATCTTTAAGGTCCCTTTCAACCCAAACTATTCCATGATTATATATATATATGTATATAAAAATTCAGTGTAGATCTCTCACCAGGACAACTGGAGTGAATCCCCAGTTCCTGGTGCAAAATCTAAACCACTGATAAGCCAAAACACCCAGCTCCTGCTGCCAGCTCAGAGGTATTTCTGTAAATTGTTAAGTGCTTCACCTCTCCTGCCCCCATTCTTCAACACAATGCAAAGTTCTTATTCTGATCAAGTCAATATCTGGTGAGGAGCCTGCAGGGCACATCTGGAGCCCATTGGATTGYCCAGTGCTTCGGGGATTTTTTCCAGGTGTGCAGTTGTGCAGAGCCTCCGGGGCTGTCCCCCCAAAGTATTTCATCACTGTTGCTTTAGGCTGTAAGAAAGAACAAAAGAAGAGGCCATAAACCCACAAACACTGTAAGGTTCTACACTGTTTTGTGGGTTTTTTTTCTAGACAGGGGAGAACAAAAGCCTTGTTGCTTGGCAAAGGTCATTTTTTCAAGTATCACATATGTTCCCTGGTTAAGTATTTTATTACAGTGCAGATAAAAGSCCCAGATGTCTCAGTGGTTAGTGATGCCATGTTTTATTTATTACCTTTTGTAACTTTATTCATCATAAAGGACACCTACATGTCCTTTTCTTAACCTCCAGTTGAGTTTAATTCTGAATGGCAATTTCAGTGCAACGAAAGAAAACCCAACCAAAGAACCAAACCAAAGCAAAACCACATGTATCCTTAAAACATTTGAAAACGTGACCCTAAATTATTTATTTCGTTTGATTTCTACAAAGAAAATTGTGTAGATGTGGGTTTCTTATAGCAAAAGGTCTGAATGGCCTGATGCACATTACCAGTTAAAACTGTGTCACTTATTGCAGAGGTATTCCTAGGTCCCAACATAATCTCTAAAGAGACAAATAAAGAGAGAATGTTTATCTTTTGCTGCTCTCATTCTTGGCCCCCATTTATAAAAAAACTAAAGTAACCCAAATACTTTTTCTGAGACAAAAACAATTAGGATAAAGGCTTGGCCAAGACTGAAGTTTCCAGCCATCCCAAAKATGAAAAATTCAGCTTCAAAGGTAGAAGGATACTGACAACAAAGATTTTTTATAAATACTCAAAGAGTATTTAAAGAAGAATGACAAAAACCACTCAACCCTGTAGAAAGTTTGATATTTTACTCTATTCCAAAACTAATATCCATGTATCCATGTCTCCCATGCTCTCCACTTCCTTTGGACAAGGAGGCAGTGGCTTTAACAGCCCTCAGGGCAGAGGGGCTGTAAATCTCTTCCTGGTGGCAAAGACTGCTCCAAGTGGGAAATGTTCTCTGTGTCTTCAATGCATGTGATACATCAGKGTAAAAAAGAGATTAAACCTTGACTGATTTCCAGCTTTTCTCACCCAACAGACAGCTCCAGTCTCAGCTGGATGAAGCCAGGGATCCCATCTGAGTCCAAACAAGACTCCAGAGAATCAGAAGCACTGGTGGGCAGTGACTTCTTTGAAACTCAAATCATAAAGCAAATAATAAGAGGAACAAGACAAGCATTACCACCTAATTTGCCCCCTCCACTCTGTGTTCTGACATGGCGAATGAAGGTGTGAAAAATGGTTTTAAGAGAGCAGAAGTAGGATGATGTGAGGAAGGATGAAAATACCCACAGTGGAGTTGCAGAGTGTCACAGATGAGATCTGAGTATGCTTAGCAAGGTAAAAACCATCTTAAAAGATTTAAGATGCAAAATTGAGTCATAGTCCGGGCTATGTAATCAATCAAAGATAATCAAACAAGCTTCAAATTTGCTGAGGATACCATGGAGAAAAAGGGAATAAATKGTTCTGTTGTCAGAACACGGATAGAAAGCAACACACACACACTTCCCAGGAGGGAATGTTCATGTGGTTTTATGTCAAACTTTTTGAYAGACAGGGCAGTGAGGCTTTGGAAGAGATGGTCTCCCCTCAGGAGTGTAAAGGCAACCCCAATCTTGGGGTGATTTCAAGAACATTGATAAAAACCTGCCAGACATTTGACCAAATTTCCTTCTGGGTCCTTGTAAAATTTATTCTCTTCCTTTGCAGCCCTCTGAAGCTTACCAAAACCAGCTCCTTGGGCTTCTCAGTATCCCACAGTAAGYGAGAAAAGGCATTTCCTCCCTCTCCCCTCCAGCTCTTGCATTAAATGTGGCTCCAGGAGTGTCCCCCTGGGAGGACTGGGACTGACAGATTTGTCAGAAAGATTTTAACCAAGAGACAGAGAAGCAGAAAACAGAGCTGAAAGTTGTGTTTAACAGAAGCATGGATTTATAGGGGTTTCCAGGATTGCTTTCAGCAGTTTAATGTCATATGGGAGGAAATCCACAATTTAAGAAATAGTCTTGAGCAAGCCTTTCATCCTGGGAACCTGAGGGAGGTTTCAGCAAGTCAGTGGTGTTGTCCAGGAAAGAATAGGTAGGAAGTTTATTTGAATTCAACATTTTTCCCAGAGGAGCTGTGGATGTTCCATCCCTGGAAGTGTTCAAGGCTGGTTGGATGGGGCTTGGAACACCCTGGGACAGTGGAAGGCGTCCCTGCTCAAAGTAGGGACTTTGAAAAGAGGTGAACTCTAAAGACCCTCTCAACCCAGGCAATTTCCTGTTTCTATGATTCTATGATTTAATGAATCTCACTTCAACCTGAATTTATAATTGGTGGTGTCAGCTGGGTGAGTTCACCAAAGATCCCTGTGCCCCATCAGCACTCCAACCTATATCTGTCCAACCAGCTGATAGAAATTATTAATTTTCAGGGGAACTCTTGGAGGCTGCCCCAAGATATAATCTACTTCCATTTCTCACTCTGCACCTCCAGGTTGCTGAGAGCTTTTGTGTTTTTTTTTCTGTTGTTGCTTTTTGTTTTGTTTGTTTGCTTTTTTGTTTTGTTTTGGGTTTTTTTCAGTTTTCTTGGGTCTTTTCTTGAGGTTTTTTTG
>CADDXX010000208.1:267200-291951 GCA_902810485.1 Alauda arvensis | reverse complement strand
TAAGGAGTTGCTCTGAGCTCTTTTCATCTGGCCAAAATGCCAGATTTTTTGATGGATGTGCTCACAACCTGTGACAGAGACAGTTTAGGAACTTCTGTTTTCTTCCCAGCCAAGATCTACATGGACAGCCTGATAGGAATAACATCAATCTTCGTGTAACATGCACTGAAAGATGCTGATCACATCCACATGGATGTGCCACAGTCAGGTGTGGCTCAAAGTGGCATCTAGTGCCATCATGCAAGTCCTTATGTTCTTCCAGATCACGAAAACTGGAGACTAATTTGGTTTAAATTACCTGCTTGTTCATTTCCTCCATGATATTTCAGGATACATGGAGAAATCCCTGATACAGTTTGGAAATTGGAATTAGGTTTTCCACATTTTGTGGCCTTCCTGAAAGTTGATGCTGGGTTTTATATAACAGTTGTGCAGCACCTGCCGGGCGTCCCTGACGTGTTTACCTTGAAGGTAATAAGAGGTATTCATTTGGAGCACTTTGTGGCAGGGTAATGAGAGCCCAGGGAGCACAAAATTCAATTATGGGAAGCGTGTAATGTATGTGCGTTTTCATGATTTGTATTGATCCACGTGCATGACAGATTGGTTATAAATTGGGTAATATATTACCTGGTAAATGAAATACACTGGCCTGCAGGAGCACATTAGGTGGTGTATTGAATTCTCATGGCCACTGTGACATTTTATTTGTGGGTGTAAGGACCTCTGTGATTGTGTGCGTGTGTTTGTCTGCTGTAATTGTAACTTACAGGGGGTACTTGGGTCATTTATGGAAATATCTTGGCACCACAAAAAATACATCAGGTACCTGGGTGCCCTTGCCATGAGTGAGGGGAAAGGATGAGTCTGTCCTTTGGGGAGTCCAGGATCTCCTGCCAAGCCCAAGGTCACAACTTTCACAGCCYTGTCAGCCTCAAAATGAAAATATCTGCTGGTGAATACCTTGACAGATCAAGTTTCCTYCAGGTCTGAATATGGAACATGTTTCTTTTTCAAGAGCATCAAAGCCACCACCACAAAAACAAGCAAACAAACCAAAGAAACCCCCCCAAAAATCACCCAAAAAACCCTAAAAAACTTCCTTGTATAGTGAGTGTACTCTGTGGATATTCCCCTCAAAAGAAAAGGCAAAGGAACAAATTATATTAAGGAACAAGTAGGAAATAGAGAACTTTGAAGGCACAAAAAACCCTGTTGTTATGTTCCTTCAGCAAAAGAATGAAATAAAGAGAATAAGACAACACTTTTTCTCTTTGCACYGATTATTTTGGCTGGCAAAAAATGCAAAAGTAAACACTAAAAAGTTTGTTTCTTTTAGAGTGGGAAGTGAAAAGAAGATTTATTACACCTTATTATTTATACGACTTCTTGTAGTTGCAAATGTATTTCAATAATCTTTATAGAGCTCAATTATACCACAGCCAGTTGATATGAGTGATTTCAGYACTTCTTAATATGCTGTTTAAAACCTCCAGTGAAAAATTTTCTTAATGCATGGTATAAAATATATGGCAGGCTCTTTTAATGTAACTAAGTCCTGGTTTCATTTTGTAGCTAAAATGCAGAAAGTACAGAGATTGKGTTTGTATTGGTCTACAGAGATGTTTACCTCGTTCCAGTTCTGTCAGTGTTTCCACTTCTCATTTGGCAAAGAGTTCTTGCACTGATCTTGTTTATTTGTTTATTTCAGGGAATAATTTTGTCTTCTGTTCTTGATTTATGGCTGTTCTCGGCTGCCTGAAACTCTGTGCTCTGTGCTAAGCTGGAGGTTTATGCTCATCATCCTCTTAACTTTAGCTCCACTGTTACAGCACTGTGTGTGATAATTATACWTTTATTAATTACGAGATGTACTTGGGCTGGAGATTTACCATCTCTGAAATACTCAATGGGACTCAAATACTGGCATCAGTATTTTTCTGCCTGATCCCTCCTTGGGCATCTCATCTTTTAGACAAACTCTGCCAGAACATGAGAGGGGGCAGCACTTGTGCTAAATGTTTCTTGTGACAACCAGATGTATTTGTGACTTTTCAAATATGTGGTGAGGAACACTTTAAATCGTTGTTTTCATTTCACAGTGTAAGGTGATGGAGTATAATTGTTCCTCTGTGAAAGAAAGACTGAATCTAGGATTCAAGAGGTGAAGCTTCCAAAAATGAAGGGCAAGTGTCAAAAAAAACTGCAAGGTGGTAGTGAGGTAAGTTGTAAAGATTATTAAGTAAAATAGTATGTCCATGTTGGACTGAATAGTGCTTTGTAGAGGTTTTAGTTTCCATAATTAGCCTAAGATTCATGATTAGCCCTGGTGACATGGATATCTCCCTTCTGGAGCTCTCGGACTCACAGTTCCCAGGTTCCCTGCATGCCACAGCCTGAGGTGCTGGTATTGCATTTTATTCAAGTTCTCATGTTCATTGTGTGTTCTCTGTTGTATCAGTCTCTACCAGACCTTGTGGATACCAATTCTTTGAAGAGGAAGAAACTTTGACTTCTGGGGTAATCCACACCTTCTGTCTTCAGTACTGCCCCTCCTCTGAGGTTTCTCCCACTTGTGTTATGACCCTGCAGTACACAACCCCTGAAAGACATCCTGTAAGTACAGGATTCTGGTGGCAGGTTGTGTTTGTCTCTCATCAGTCATCCATACAAAGGAAAGGAATATTCAGAATTAAAGAGCAACCTGTAGCAATGCTGTGTAACTTGAAGAGCARAGGTGTGTTTAGCAGCTAATGTCGTCTGAAGTTAAATTTCATCACAATAACAATGTTTCCCCAGACAAGCAAGAGGATGATGGGTAGCCTGACTATTTGCAGTAAATTAAAAACCAAGTAGTMCTTAAGGCAGGAATATTCATCTACACAAACATGATGAAATGAAGTGTGTTGGGGTTTATTATTTCCTGATTGTATTGGTTTGTTCCAAGCTACCCCCTTTTGCTGTTTGCCCTTGGTTCTGCCTGCTCTGCCTCCCTGATGTGCCCTYCCCTGGCACCTGCCCGTCTCCCCTGAGCCTCTCCCCTTGTTCCAGAAAGTTCCCTGAGCTCCTGTCCATCTCCCTTGTGCCCTCCCCTGGCACCTGTCTGTCTCCCTAAACCTCTCCCCTGTTTCTGGAAAGTTCTGCTGGTTCCCTTGGTGATTTGATGTTTAATGTTTGTCCCTCCCTTGGGTTTTCCCCATTGCTCCCAGTTGATGTCAATCCAAGTTGTAACCACACCCCGATCCCTCCTGATTGGTTTGTTGTTCCTGTCCCTCCCCCTGTTAAAAGGTGTTGCACACCCCAGAGAGGGGCTCCTTTGGGCAGTCTCCTCTCAGGGTAATTTGCCAAGCTCAATAAACCCTGAGAACTCAGACCCCCAAAGGAGTCAGCCTCTTTTTCCAACGGCAGCAGGAAGGTTTCTACCACTCTTGCACCCACCGGGGTCTGTGTGTGTCCTCGACCYACAGATCGTGGCAGGGTCGCCTCTGGGCAGAGCCAGCCCTAGAAGAGAGGGAACACCTGCAGAAGTGATCTTAGGTCCATTATTTTCACGGAATCACGGATCCATTTAGGTTGGAAAAGACCCCCAAGATCACTGAGCACAACCTTTGACCAACCACCACCTTTGTTATCTAGACCAGAGCACTGAGTGCCACATCCAGTTGTTTCCTGAACACCTCCAGGGGTGGGGACTCCACCACTTTCCTGGGCAGCCCCTTCCCATACCTGACCACCCTTTTCAGGAAGAAATTCTTCCTGATGTCCGACCTCCCCTAGTATGGGAGACCAGAGTATCTCTCTGGATCTYCTGGATGGTGGCTTTTGGTCTGAGCCCATGGAAAAGCACTGCCAGAGCTGTCTRAGGATTTGGAGGTCACAAGGGTTTGATTGGTGTGATTTTTGTTATGTCACTGGGTGAGAAAGTAGGGTTTTTAGACTTTGCTGTATAGGAAAATGGGCACAATATGGAGGCAGATCAGTGTGATAAAAGCACATTTTTCTGTCTTCCTTTTCCCCTTCCTTTTTGCAAAGGGTGATGGTTTTTCAGGATTGGGTAAAGGTGCAATTTCACTTCATGACATGGGTTCTGGTTATTGGTGTTTAGAGAAAAACAGTGTTAATGTAGTTTAGAGTATAAAAGCCCAAGGACTGTTGTGGGCGAAGGAGAATTCATCTTTCCAGCTGCCTGTGAACTTCATGCTGGACAGAAAGAACTTGAAGATAAGATTTGTAAAATAAACATCTGCAGTCCACAACCCAGACGTTCTCTGATTCCTTCTTTCAAGCACGGGCCAATCAGAAGAAAGATTTTACACTGCCAGAGCTAATCTCAGAAGAGATAACTCCAACACCCTAGCACAGCTTGAGGCATTTCCTTCTGTCCTGTCATTAATTTCCTGGTAGAAGAGGCTGAGTCCCACCTGGCTCCAACCACCTTTCAGGGCAATGTAGAGAGTGATTGGGTCTTCCCTGAGGCTCCTTTTCTCCAGGCTAAACACTTCCAGCTCTCTCAGTCACTCCTCCTGTGACTTATTCTCAAGACTCTTCACCAGCTCTGTTGCTCTACCCTGGAATCCCCTTTTCACTTTGCCTGAGACAACTACACATTCCATATGAGCAATAAAATATCCCCAAATACTTTCCTGCCAGACCACCAGGTATAAAAATAACAGGAAAGGCCATAAGGCAAGAGGGTGAAGATAGCATTGGTCAGGTAAATATTCTTTCCTCAACAAATGTGCAACTTGTGCACAACATCCCTGTTTAATTTTTGAGCAGTGTATTTTTCTGAACCAGGAGTGAGTGTCACCATCTCTTCCCTTTGCACCTGCCTTGCCTCCCTGATCCGCCTGCTCTGCATCTGGCCAAGATGAATTTTAGCATGGGATGTTCCAGCTGACAACTCTTCTTTTCACTCTTTTTTTTTCATACTTCCCTAAAGAATTCTTTTTATGTTTTTTCCGCTACAAAAGCAGAGGTCCCACAGTTGCATCCCACTTTGCTGCCATCAGGAAGTCTCAGAGAAACTCAAAGGAATTCTGCTTCATGGGAGGAATGAAAACACACCAATTTTCATTCCACTGATACACACAGGGTCAGGGTTTTGCCTCCCTTTCCACAGTTCTTCTCCCAGATAACAAGCAACAGGAYRAGAGGAAATGAYCTCAAGTTGCCCCAGGRGATGTTTAGAATGGGTATTAAKAAAAAAAYTCTTCATTGCAAGGATGGTCAAACACTGAAACAGGCTGCCAGTGAAGTGCTGGAGTCACAGCCTCTGGAAGTGTTCAATAAATGTGTAGATGCAGCACTCTGGGGCACGATTTAGTGGTGACAATGTTGAATTAATGATTGGACTAAGAGATCTTTTCCAGCCTCAGTGATTCTGTGATTCCATGATTCCAGATCTCTGCTCGTGGTGAGAGTTGGAAGTTCATACCTGCTTGCATTGCRTGTTTCTTCATGGAAAGCACATTCTTCCCAATTATTTGGACTCTAATTGAGCTGAACTAAGCAATGATGTGTTAACTTGGTTTGCTTCCTGTGACTCAAGGATTTACCAAAGATAACCCAYTTAGGGCTCAAGGTGCCTGTGCTAATTGTTTTCCTGAACAATCCATCTTTCAATCACCTTTTCCATTATCCACGTAGATTARCTTCATTGTCTTTGGAAGTAATTTGACACTGCTTTTTATTCTTCTATCATCTCATAATGATGTCAGTGTAAACATAGCCAGAGGTAATTAAACCAGCAAAGGGGATAAATTCTGCATGCTGCGCAAACAAAAATGAAAAATCCAGGGAGATTTAGTCAACAGCACTGTGAGCTTAATCATCTCATAAGATACATTAATAGGGATAATATCCAGCTTTGTTTGTAATTTATTTTCCTCCAGTTTGCAAGAGTGAACAACGCTTTCCCATAAGTATCAAACTATGGTAACTGATAAACCAAAGCAGTTGTTTACACCTAAACCTTTGCTTATTATGGGCAATGGCTCATAAATGTTAATGTTGTGACAATGAGTAATCCACTTGACCACGCTCTCAGATAAAGAAGCCAAACTCTTTCTGTTCAAATCAATTTTTTCTTCTGTATCACAAGCTAGCAAAGTGTTGAGGAAAGGAGCAGAAMAACCTTTCAAGATTTTCTTTGATAGGTTTTGTCTAAAATGGGTTTGTAGACAGTAATTAAGGCTTAAACTGCTTTGTCCATTATCTGCTTATCTACTTGGAAAGCACACAGAAAGAATATATTGTTTAATCAATCTGCCTCTTTTTTTCAGGCATAACTTCTCTTTAGACTCTGAGTTATGAGTGCAGGAATTTTGTGTTACATTGCACAGCACTGGGTATAAAAATCTCAAACTGCAGATCARGCTCTGACATGTATTACAATAAAATAACTGATCGTTAAGAACATTGATTAAAAATAACAGCTAAAATCATCTGCATCACGTTCTGCTAAGAGCAATTAGAAGTAGATGGGGATACTCCCAGGTTTTACTTGCTATAATCTGTWAATTATGTGCAAAACCATGTTTTCTCAGCCAGTTAGTAAATGTTCCATCAAGTTTTTGGGGGAGATAAAGTCACTCAGAATTTCTGAGAAAATAATGTTTTAAATTAAAACTTAAAGAGCTGACTCCGGAATGCAATTTTATGAAAAGATACTCAGATTTTATATTTTTTGCCTTATCCAACATAAGAATACAAGTCAAATTCAGCTAAATATCTGTGACAAATAATGAAGAAACACATTTCCAGTCCCTAACATAGATTCCTGAGGGGATCATGTTTATAAAGGTCCTTCCAAATATTTTCCAGAATGAAAATATATTAAATTAAACAATTAAGTTAATAATTAAATATATATAATTCAATAGAACTGAAAGATAATAGTTGGATACAAATATTTTGGGATTCAAGTCTCATCTACATGAGGCCATAGAGTAAGTTCATGTGTCACAGAGGAAGAAGTTCATGGTTTTTAATTGGTAGAAGAGTAAAACATTAAGCAGTAATAGGCTATTAGACCACACACTAATTACTAGAACTCAGCAACAGAACTGGACAACAGCTTCTTYTTGTTAGCCTCACATTTAATCTTATGAATTCTCTTTTTGAGAGTGAAGAAATTCCACAAGGATAAATGTTCCTATTAAAAGCAGCACACATTTGTCTGCTAGGCTGCCTTTTAACAGTTTATGAGTGGACAAAACTATAGTTCAAGGGACTAAAACTACTCAGAGCTGCAAATTGTCCTTTTACTCCTACAAATGAGAATGCCAGGTCCTTAAACATGTCCAGCTCTCCCAAAATGTCTCAATGCAAGAATATTTTGTTGATCCAACAGACGCAGCAGAATGCAGAGGAGGAGCTGTTCTGGTACTGAGTGCTCCTCYTTTTCTGTGCTGTATTGTGTCCTGGAATCAAACTAACCTTTCACAATGCTCATTTCTTGCTCTTCTGTCTTTGCTGAGCCAAGATTATTTTTCTGGGAAAACTGGCTCATCTAAACCAGAAAAGAATAATTTTTAACCTTAGAGTTAATTTGGCTTTAAGCAGGACTTTTCTCATTATTCTCATTTTAGGTAATTTCCAACAATGACAGTAATCACAAGTTGTTTTACATGATATTTTGCTTTCAGTTAGTTCAGCAACGTAGCTGAAAATGAACCTATTGATTTTTTTCCATTTTCATTGAAACACCTAAATACAGATTCTTTCAGGAAAAAAAGTCCTGCAAACAATATATAATGCAATGTCTTCTGAATTTATCAAAGCCCCTAACACTGCAGATCAAGAGTTTCTTGTACATTTCTTTGGCTGATGACATTTTAAACACCTTCCAAATCTGATCACGTTTCTGTATCTGTTTTACTGACTGTGTAGCCAGGTTGCACAGCATATCATAAACTAATCCAGAATAAAACAACCCAGATTATACTTACAGTATATATGAATACTTATTTATTCATATATACTGTATATGAATAAAGAAGTATTTATTTATTTATTTAAGCAGAGCTGGAGAGGGACTTTTCACAAGGGCATGAAGTGATCGGAAAAGGGGAAATGACATTAAGGTGAAGGAGGGTAGAGGAAGTTTAAATATTAGGAAATAACTCTTTATTGGTGAAGGTGGGGAGGCCCTGGCACAGATTGTCCAGGGAATTTTTGGATGCCTCATCCCTGGAAGTGTTCAAACCTAGGCTGGAAGGGGCTTGGAGCAACCTGGGATGGTGGAAGGTSATGACCTGTAAGGTCCTTTCCAAGCCAAACCCTACTGATTACGTGACTGAATGATTACTTGGCATCTTAAACATTTCCTTAATCCTCTTCCCTGAACAGTTGCCGATCTGAGTCATTCCAGCACAATGCCTGCAGTTGTTGGAACAACCAGCTGGAAACTTGTGGGAAGGGAAGAGGGACTAAATTTGTCTGAGTTAGCTACAGCAGCAGTACCACCGAATGTGCAAGCAAGGAAATAGTTTCATTTTGCTCTGAAAATGAACTTCTTTATATGGAAAATATATGCAAATCGACCAGATGTACTGAGAGGGGAAAACATAGAAGTCCTGATTTAGCAAAGTGCTTAAGCACACTCTTAAAGTTAATCATGTGCTTAAGTCTATTCACTGAAGCACTTGACACATGTGTGTGCTTTTGCTGAGTTAATGTAATAAAGCAGAGACCATAATGATAGTCCTAGGATAAACAGACAGGCTGAGCTGTTAAAAGCAAAGCATGTGTGAGCTCTTATATCCCATCCTAAAATAGGTCTCTAGAGCAGAGATGCATCTCACACTGCAGGCACTTCTCCCTTTCCCCTGAGGATCGCTTTRGATGAGACAGCAAATGCTCACAGAGCCCAGATTCAGTGGCAGGAGCTGGCACCATGGACTGGAAGCTGCCTTGCTTTCAAGGAGCAGAGCGTTCTCCTGGTCAGGAGAGTTGGAGGTTTTCTGGGAGAAAAATGCAAAAACATCCATGTCTCATGAAAAATTATGATCTCATCCCCTAAGARGGTGGCCAAACCTATGGAATGTTACTCTCAATACTGGGTCCTTATTAAAACTGAATGAGCATTTTCTTCTTGCTTACCATCTGCTAAAAAACCCAAATCATGGAATCATTAGAATTGGGAAAAACCTCTCAGATCTTCAAGTCCAACCAATAACCTGGCACCTCCATGTCCACCACTAAACCGTATCCTCAAGTGCCACATTTACACACATCCTGACACTTCCAAGGGTGGTGATTCCACCACCTTGGGCAGCCTGTTCCAATGCCCAAACACCCTTTCAATGAAAAAATGTTTCCTAATATCCAGTCTAAAGACCATGTAGGGGAGGGTTGYTCAGACTGGAACTACTGTTCCTAGGATGAACCTACATGCCTGAAATCAGGCAAGCAATGGTGATTCGGAGAGCCACAGTCACCACAAAAATGAACCTTATTTCTCATTAATGAGCATACACATGACCATGCTCATTAACTACTAAATAYGTGAGTGAGCCATAGGTGCAGACACCTGTGGGGCTGTGGACCCCCCWGTCCTGGTCAAGAGATGCTGGATGGGGCTTTGAGCAACCTGGGGTGGTACATGGCAGGGGGAGTGGAATTAGAAAACCTCTAACGTCCCTTCCAACCCTACCCATTCTATGGTTCTATGATTCTACATTCAGAACTTTGCTGGGGGTTGTCTACAGGTGGAGGAGATGTCAGAGATCCTGTGACACTCAGGGGAAATCAGGTCCATGTACTTACAGGAGCCTAGAAAGTGAAAGAGCTCATCCTAAAAAAACCCGGCTGTTCCAGCTGAATTCTTTCTAGTTTTTGTTTATCCCATGGAGTTCATCTTTTCTTCGTTTCCATGGAATGCTCACATGTGGGTACTTGCATCTAAATCTTTCACTGAATCCTACCCTGAGTGAGTTAAATTGCTCAAGACCCTCCTGTGGAGTGGCACACATRAAGTTCATTTAGTAAATATCTTGTTTTACCCTCTTTCTCTGGGAAGCTGGTACTGTTGAAGACAGGGCACTCATGGTCAACCTGTCAGGCAGCAAAACACAGAGTTGTTCACTCACACCCCCACAGTGGGATGGGGGAGAGAATCAGAAAAAAGCTAATATTTGCAGGTTGAGTTAAAGCAGGTTAATAGGACAGAAAAAGAAGGGTGAATTATAACAAGAATAAAATAATGTACAAAGAAGTTATGCACAATTTCTCTCCACCTTCTGACTGAGGCCCAGCCAGTTCCTGAGCAGAAGCTGCCACACACTGGTCAACTCCTCTGAGTTTTATTGCTCAGCATGATGCCATAAGGTATGGAATTTCACTTTGGATTAAATGTCCCCAGTTGTGTCCCCTCCCAGTTTTTTTGTCCATCCCCAGTCTCCTCACTGGCAGGGCAGTATGAGTCAAAAGTCCTTGACTTAGTGTAACCACTATACCATAACCYAATCATGAGTGTGTTATCAAYATTATTYYCATCCTAAATCCAAAGCACAGCACTCTATCAGCTACTACAGAGAAAATTGACTCTATTCCAGGTGAGAACTGGGCAATACTGAGCAGGGTGATTCCTGTTCTGACCAACTCTGGCTTTTCTTACATCCTGACATTACGTTGTGCTGATGCACAGTCATTGTCTACTCTGTCTGTGTCCAGTGGTGGGACTTGGACTCTTTTGTCTTTCATTCTTTCAGCAGAATTCCAGTTGTTTTCACAATATCTGCAGCTGCCCAWCACTTTCCTTCCGTCATTTTTTTGTTTTATGCAGGATTTTGCTCATTTGGCATTTTCTCAATTTGTACCTGTTTCTCACAGCTCTTAGCAACCAAAGCCTATTGTACACTTGAAAACTCGTGCCAAGACATTCAGGGGGATTCTAGAGTATGAGCCAAATATAATTTCAAGCTCAGATGCAACTTAAAATGTTTTCGATTTTTTTTCCCTTCTTTTCACCACTGTCCTTTTCAGGACTGAATATTCCACCTGCTGTTTAGTCATCACAGAATCAAAGAATCATAGAACGGTTTGGGTTGGAAGGGACCTTAAAAATTATCTTTTTTTTCACTTCCTGCCATGGGCAGGGACACTTTCCAGTAGACCAGGTTTTTCCAAGTCCTCCACTCTGGACTGGAACACTTCCAGAGATGGGGCARCCACAGCTTCTCTGATCAACTTGTTCCATTGTTTCCACACCTTCACAGTAGAGAATTTCTTCATAAATGGTTTCTRCCTAACAAAGGTACTGTACTCACTCACACCTCATTGCACAGAACAATTAATTTACCCATTAAATCCTCACAGATCTTTCACTAGAGTGAGTAAAGTCACAAGCACTAATAATCAGTTATTGTCAGAAAAAAAGAAAGAATGTAYCTTCTTCATTAATTCAAAGAAAGGCCAAAAGGAAATTTCTGTGTATTCATCAGAAAAGCAAAATATGGATCAAATGTACCTAAAAGCAATTTATTATTTCCTTTTTGGAAAGGAGTTAAGGGAGGTTGGATAACTTTTGTAGAATGGTTCATGGACTGAAATGGAACCTGCTGCTTTTACTACTCCCATTTAACATCTTACATTCTTCAGGGGAACATTTTAATTAAGTATATGCAAGATAYACATTAATGATTGCAGGTAGTCAGTTGAAAAAATAATACATTTAATTGATTTCAAATAAATGTAAAGATAGTAAAAATAGATTTTGTGTGTATAAATAATAACTAAATTGCCATAAAATGTTGCTGCCAAAGCCCCTGTTGCAACTGTAGTAAATTTGCTGTGTGAAGAAAATATGTGTGGGCTTGATTCATCACTTGTGCTCAAGTTATTTAATCCCACCAAAATATTCTATATCCAGTTTTGTCCACTATTACCTGGACTTGATRGACTGCAGGATGACATAAAATCAGATCCTGATAGACTGCAGGACAACATAAAATCAGATCCTTTTTATTCACTCCCTTATCAGTCTACTTATACTCCCTTTTTGCAAGAAAAAAAAAAGACCTTGAGTTTACAAAACCTGAAAGAAGTTTATTCTTGTACCCTCCATCTCCCTATAAATTTTACACTGTCGTGCCCCTATTGACTGAAGGGGAGTTAGCACTGAATTAATGACTGGTCTGAAAAAGTTCTGTTTTAACACAGCTGCTTTACAAGGGAATCTTGATGTCTGCACTGGCTGCAGGATGCATTTGCTGAATAATAATATTGGACAGGGAGCTATTCTGCTTGGTGCAGGCATAAATGGATGCAACTGCATTGCCTTTTCCGACATATATTTTACACACCAAATTTCCTCTGTGCAGGAAATAATAATTACTCATTCACATCCTGTGCATGGGGGAGCTGCGAGCTCTTGTCTGGAGCCTGGATGGGTTTTGTAACAGCTTAGACTGGAAGAAAGAGCTTTAATGAGAAATCAGTGTAACTGTAAAAGGTCCTAAATTAGGATCTTCAGGAGTTGGTGTCTGCAGTGCACATGTGAGGAAATCACTCTGGGTTCCTGTCAAAGGTAGTAGAGAGCTCATTTGTGCAGTCAATGGCTTCRGGATGTGATTCATCTCCTTAAACAGGCACCTGCTTTCAGTTCAATATAAATTCTGTTGACCAGCTTTTTACTGACTATTTTAAGAGCCTGAAGAACCATCTCTGGAGCAGGTGCCCTGCTGCAGATATCTGGAGTTAGGTGAGGGGAATTCATCAGTGTTAMAAGTCCCTTGTCTGAGGATTCCAGCCTGATGCTACTCCTGTGTGCAGGTTTGGCTCAAATTTGGGGTAACTAACGAACCCTTAGAAAAATTAATACGTCTTTTTACAGAAAATAAAGGCTGTTTAACATGTGAACTGTGACAGTTCAACTTTATTTTGCTTTCAGAGAATCATARAATCCTTGAGGTTGAAAAAGACCTGTARGATTACCAAGTCCAACCACCAAGGCAGCAAACCCACCCTGTTCAGCACTAAACCTTGCCCCCAGGTGCCACTGCCACACGTTTTCTGAACACTTCTTGGAATGTGACTGCCAAACCAGGGCTGCTTCTGGTTCAAGACTTCTGTGTGYTTCTTCCCCTCAAACTCTACTGATGCTTTATGGATCTAAAAGGACAATTTTTTTCATAAAGTTGCACTCAGTTGTGCTTTTGGGGTAGTTTTTCACATGCCTTCTTGAGCCACAATGCCTCCTTTTCTCAGACAGCAAAAAACTGTAGGGTTTGCTTGGCTGTTTTTTAATTCAAACAGTATTACTTCCAGTCTGTGAAAACCCAACCTTCAGCAAAAACATMTCTCTGAAAATGCATCAAAACTGTTTTATGACTTTATCACTGCTTAGCTTTTTATATCATGGTCTAGTGTGAAAGTGCTCCTGGTGAAAATCCACCCCACCACACAAACGTCCCCTTTTAAATTGTCCAAGTCTCACTTCGATAAATCTATGGAACAAAACTAACATATCTTTCATATATTGGAGATCTCAGATCATGCTCAGTCAAATAAAATTTCCACAGTTCTTTTCTGAGTTTAGATGAGAATCAGTGTCTTCATCAATGTTGAGTTGATACTGCAGAAGAACAGGGAAGGTAAGTGAGATTACAGATGATGAAAAGGTAAATATAAGTGGTATTAAAGAAGAATATCCTACAGCGTCTGCTTGACATTTAATGTCAGATTTTTTCTCAAATAAAGTAAGATATTAAAGGAGAAAGGTGGGTTTTGATCAACAGCTGAGCACTGTGCTTGAAATATTAAACCAGTGGGCAACTGCAGAATCACAGAATAATTAGGGCTGGAAGGGACCTGTGTGGTCCAACCCCACTGCCAAGGAATGTTCACCTAGAGCAGGAGATACAGGAAAACATCCAGGTCAGTTTTCAGTGTCTCCAGGTSGGTTTATCGTCATGGAAAATTATGGTAAAGAAGCATGCCAATGTGGGAAAGTGAATTCCTTTACTCTGAGCTGCAGTTCACCTTGGAATGTGGAATTTCTGAGTAAGACATCAAGCACTGATGAAGTCCCAAAACACAGCTTAGTCTGACATTGCACAGGAGGAAAAAAGCCACCAGGTTGGACTTAGATGACATTTACTCTGTCAGACATCCCAACCTGAAAACAAGCAAGGCTGGGTTTGGGACACACCTCTTCTATTTTCTGGCTTAAAAATTCACACTAATTTTTCCAAGTCCTATCAGTAAGCAGACATGAAATTACCTCTGTGGTTCCAGATTATCATCAAACACTTCGACACCTCTGCTAAGTGTATATTAAAGGAGCACAATTTGTTTCCATCCTTTTCTTTTCCAGCTTACTTGCAGATTATTGCTTGCACATTTTCATTCCTGCAGCTCCAAGCACTTTGCTGGCTGGGAACTTGGAATTGTCAGTATGGCAGAAGCACCAATAACCTCAATTTACTTGAATGACCACTGAATCAAACTAAGTATTTGCAATTACACCTGCGTGTGTGTGCTTGGGCCATGAAAGGCAACTTTATTTCCTTGTAGATGAAAAGCCTCTCTGTATGTGAAGTATTATTGTTATTCCTTCAAACCACAGTCCTTAATTTAGAGATCTGAAGTTATTACAACAACAAGACACATTTGTCATCTGCTGTGGGTATTGCTTTAAAAATGTATGCTTTGCTGGTTTAAATATGCATTCAGAACACTAAAGGCTTTTTGTTCAAACATTAAGATTGGAGTATTACACTGAAAAATCCTTAGTAATAATTAATTTTATGATTTCAGCAGTAAAGCTTCTTGAGCAGAGAACTGAAGGAGGTGTAGGGGACATAGAGTTTTACTGACAGCTGATTAATATTTTGTGGGTTTCTTTCCTTTTTTTGCCAGTTCTTTCAGGCACATATCAGACTTATGGCTTCAGTGGGACCTGATCCACTACAAAATTATCAGGATTGTCACAGTTAAAGGACAGAGGAGGTCAGTACCAAATGAACTAGTTCTTTAAATGTTCAGGTTTGATCCCCTCTCACTTTGTGTAATTATTATTCCTCGTGTGGTGTGGATCTTGGCTTGTTTTCTGGTAGGGTTCTTCTTATCCCCATTGTTGAGGTTTGTTATTTTCTATTTGTATTGGTTTGTTCCAAGCTACCCCATTTTGCTGTTTGCCCTTGGTTCTGCCTGGTCTCCCTCCCTGATGCACCCCTCCCTGAGCTCCTGTCCATCTCCCCTGTGCCCTCCCCTGGCACCTGTCCGTTTCCCTTAAACCTGTCCCCTTGTTCTGGAAAGTTCTCCCAGTTGTTCTTGGTGATTTGATGTTTAATGTTTGTCCCTCCCCCAAGTTGTCCCCATTGCTCCCAGTTGATGTCTGTCCAGATTGTACCCACACCCCGATCCCTCCTGATTGGTTTGTTGTTCCTGTCCCTCCCCCTGTTAAAAGGTGTTGCACACCCCAGAGAGGGGCTCCTTTGGGCAGTCYCCTCTCAGGGKAATTTGCCAAGCTCAATAAACCCTGAGAACTCAGACCCCCAAAGGAGTCAGCCTCTTTTTCCAACGGCAGCAGGAAGGTTTCTACCACTCTTGCACCCACCGGGGTCTGTGTGTGTCCTCGGCCCACAGATCGTGGCAGGGTCACCTYGGGCAGAGCCAGCCCTAGAAGAGAGGGACTGCCTGCACCCCATGGTCATGGATTCCCTGCTTAGTGTTGGGCTGGCAGACTGGGCAGACTGGTGGCCGCTGTGGGGAAGGAGGGGTGACACTGGTGCTGCTGCCACTTCTGTATTTCCTGGGAAAACAACAGAAACTCCCTGATTTCAACATGCATGAATTCTTCATGAGCAGTGCATTTAATGCAAGGGAAACAGAGAGACCAGAGATGACTTTTGTGAACTAGAACTCTGTTTTCACTTACTGGTGAAATATGATGGTGCAACAAGGGAATTAAGAGTTTTGGTGATTCAGTCATCATTTCATCCATCTAATTGAAGCATTCATACATTATCTGCKAAGTATTTATCTCATCTCTTTAGTTCAGATTTTTTCATTTGTTGACGTATCTTTCTAATGCAGTATCAGTGTCTTTAAAATCTCAGATAAGAGTGTAAATGAGAAAGAGGATTTTAAAGGATTGTAGTTTTGACATATGGCCAACCTGCTTTGTAATTAAACCTCAAGTGAAAAGTTGTTTTAACATCTTTTTGAACMCAGGAATCTCAAAAATTTATCAATCGCAGCAAAGAAAATGCCTCATTAGACATCTCTAAGTTGCAACTATTGTACAAACCAAAGGTTTCTTGTTTATTGGAGTTACTGATGTGTTCACAGATGACTGGAGTTGTTATAGATCATGTCAGGGGTTGTGAAAGATGAGACCACAACCAAAGAGAAAAGGGAGCTCATGTGTTTGTGTGCACATCTCAGAATCACAGAATGGTTTGGGTTGGGCCTTCAAGGATCATCCTGTTCCAAACACCTGCCATGGGAAGGGACATCTTCCTCTAGACCAGGTTTTTCCAAACCCCATCCAGCCCATCCTTGAACACTTCCAAGGGTTGGGAATACACAACCTCTCTGGGCAAAATGTGCCAGGGCCTCACCACCCTCACAGGGAAGAATTTGTTCCTAATATCCAATCTAACTCTATCCTCCTTCCGCTTAAGGCCATCCCCCTTTGTCCTGTCCTTCCATGCCCTTGTTCAAAGTCCCCTCTCCATTCTTCCTGTAAGCTTCCTTTAGGCACTGGAAGGAGCTCTGAATTCTCCCTCGAGCCTGCTCTTCTCCTGCCCCAGCTCTCCCAGCCTGTCTCCATGGGAGAGGATCTCCAGCCCTGTCATCAGCTTGATGGCCTCTTCTGGACTCATTTCAGCAGGTCACAATCTCCAGGTGTGTCTTGCTTAGCCTTGGGCCCTGAGAATTTAATTTTTTGAAAGGGAGGGTATCCCCATGGGGATGATTTTATATGATAAATGTGACAAACAAAGGATGATAACTGTAAGAAATGAAAAGTGGGTTAGGCTAAGTGGAGCAAGAAGATGAGAGAGTTAAGTACAGGCATGGAGGGAGACAGGAGCCTGCAAAGAGCAGGCAGATATTCAGGGAGGAGTGCAGATGACAAAGTGCACGTAACTATTCATTGCCTTTTTGTTARGAAGGATTCACACATCCTCAGACAACCCAAACAGAGACTCGCACAATGAGACACCACTGAGGGGAAAACAAAAAAGAACAAGCACGAATGGCACAGCACAGACTTTGCACTCAGTTAGCTTACGCTACATTTCAGCTGGCAAGTGAACAATCTGACGTTCTCCAGCTCATTCCCAAAGCRAGAGAGGAAACAACATAAATCTTTAGGGCTGCCTGCAAAAACACYGAGAGCAAGGCTGGAAAAAGCCCTGTCAATGAGCCCTTCTTTCAGCCACAAGGCAGCAAAAACTCTCCTAGAACAAGGTCTGACCAGATCTCTGCCTGACCAGTTCTCTGGGAACACCCAGCCATGAAATCCATGTGTCACCTCTGTGAAATCTTCCACGCACCTTCATCTTCCACAGCAGATTTCTTTTTTTCCCCTTGGCGCTTGCTAAAATTTAACTGTCAGGGTATGTCAACTCAGTTGCTGGGGTACAGGCATTTAGCAGTGTTTGAGAGATCCTGAGGTGTCCAAATGTCCATAAGGGCTGACAGAGGAGCCACAGAAGACTCACACCCTTCTGGAAAGGGGGTAAGGCCAGACAAAACACCCTAGGAAGTGTCAGATTGTGTGAGTGGTGATAAATGCTGTGCAATTCACTGAACTGGAACTCTTAATGTCTAATCTAAATGTCCCTTACAGAATCTGATAATCCCCCTTAAGCTTTATTGGAGAAATCTCCCCTATCATAGGATCTGATCCCTGGAATTTGAACTGAATTGTTCAGATGTCTTTTGAATAGAATAGAAACTAAAGGAACATGAAAACCTCTATGCATGGCATCTAAACAGCTTAATATCACAGCAGAAAACGAGTTTTTCCTAGCAGTTGTGGCCAAAACTGAAATGCTGTTTCACATGTCTAACAGAGCACAAAGCACTTCCTGCTCCTTGAGCATTTCTTCATAGTTCTTGTCTTTTCATGGAATCATTTTGGTTGAAAAGGACTTTAAAGATCATCTTGTTCCACCCCCCTGTCATGGGCAGGGACACCTTCCACTATCCCAGGTTGCTCCAAGCCCCATCCAACCTGGCCTTGAACACTTCCAGGGATGGGGCAGCCAAAACTTCTCTGGGCAAACCTCTCTGTGCCAGGGCCTCACCACCCTCACAGGGAAGAGTTCCTTCCTAATATCTAAAGTAAATGTACTCTCAGTTAAAAGCCATTTCCTCTTGTTCTGCCACTTCATACACTTGTGAAAAGTCCCTCTCCAGATTGCTCCAGCTCCATTCAGGTACTGGAAGGCCGCAATTAGGTCACCCCTTTCTCTCTTCTAGGATGAAAAAAYCCCAGTTTTCTCTGCCTTTCTTTGTAGGAGAGATGCTCCACCCCTCTAATCATCCTGGTGGCCATCTCTGGGCTTGCTCCAACAGACTGATCTCCTCCCTGTGCTGGGGACCCCAGAGGTGGGTGCAGAACTCCAGATGGGGTCTTTTGGTTTAACTGTGAGCCAGTAATAATCTGGATCCTCTGCTGCAGAGTGACTGCCTAGCCTACATTTCTCATCTGAATCTACCAAAAAAGATCATTCAACCCTTTCGATTAAAATCTGCATTTGCCCTTACTGATTTGCAGTGTAACACTTTCTTCAGTCCACTTCATCAAGATAATCTTGTTGASTTTGTGCTAATCTTGTTTTCCACCCTGGTAGCCCCACCCATCATTGYGACACCTACAAATCAGATAAGAAGATCTTTTACTTTCTGTTCTGAYTCACTGTGCTCTGAAGACTGATAAGTTCCTGCCAGTCCAGTAGGRGATTCCTGTCACAGTTATCTCCTGATAATCAGGCCATGAACAGGGTATTTCTACCACTGATGCATCCCCATCACAGCTGTTCCGTTTAGATCCYGTTCACTATAAAAATGCCAGAAGTGCCAAACACTTTCTAAATCCAATACAGAGGGTGTTTATTGCTTTTTTTATATATCTATGAGGCTTTTACGCTCTCACAGTATGATTTTAGAGGGCTTGGCACAGTTTTGTATTGACAAATCTATTTTGGTTTTAACATGTCCTTTTGTTATCTTCTAAGCGTCTACAGAGAGTTTGATTATTTGTTACTGTGTTGTGCCAGGAACTGAAGTTAAGCTGACTGGTTTAGAGTTTTTTGGGGTTTCTCTTCTCTCTGAGTTTTAAAGATAAATATTTAACATTCCATTCTGCCAGGTATCAAGGAATTCATTTGCATTTCATAAGTTCTCAGAAATGCCCATGAAGAAATCTGCAGTTGCCTCAGTTTTCAGGTTAAGTACCCTATCATGAAATTCATGAGACACAAAAGACTTGAAAACTTATTTGTTCTAACTGTGAAAGCTCCTGCCTTTTTTCATTGCTTGCTCTCAAATTTCATTTGCAAAGATACTTATGGTGTGGGGCTAAGGTTTTTTCTTTCTTCAATCAACATGCATGGTCTAGATTATTTTCAWTTCTGTTCATTTTCAGAACCAATAAAATTACCTTTTCCAATCCTGACTTGAGCTTGTATTCCACAATACAAATTATAGCCTATTCATGAATTTCAGAGGATTGTTCTTATTTATTCACTGATATTAATGTTCTAATTGGGAACTCAGAAAAGTTTCTACTGAGTTCATATAAGAAATGGTTGTCTGTGCAGGGTTTAGCTGCTGTGTTGCAAATAGAAGTCTTTAACAGTTTTTTAACACTTCCCCCTTCTCCAAAAATTACTTAGAGTAATTCCCTCTTTTGAACCTCCTAATCCTTTACATATTAGATTCTTTTTACCTGGGGAAACTATCTGAAGTATCTCAAATGTTTCAATGTTTATAGGCCTATTATTTCTCATTTAATCCCTTTTTTTTTAATTCAATAGAGATTTCTCTGAGCCACAGAACTAAGTTTGAGTTGCAGCCCCTTTCTAGTTGCTCACAGTAAATAGTCTTGAAAAGCAACATCTAAKAAGTCATTAAAAAATCAGATTTTTGGAGTTTTGCTTCTCAAGGTAAACCACAGAACTTTCACCATCTTGTGTAAAAACATTTACAGACTTTGGTGTGTTACATATGCATCCTTKCCTCATATCCACCTTACATTTTTAATAGGATTAATTTCATTACATGCCAACATTTTGCGTTGTCTTATTTCCACCCTCCACGTTTGCAGTCTACACATATTTGCAAGCAGTTCCTAAGTACAGCCAAAAGAAAATCCAGGATCAGCCTTGTCCAATTGTCCAGGTAATTGGAAGGGCAATGTGGGTCTTAACCTTCTCCTGGCCTTGAATGGGAATCACTTCCAGGAATGGGACATCCACGATTTTCATGGGAAACCTGTTGTAGAGCCTCACCACCTTCACAGGGAAGAATTTCTTCCCAATATCTTAAATAAAACCTACTCTCATTCAGACCCTTCATCCTTCACTACTCTCCCTAATAAAGGATCCCTCCCAATCTTTCTTGCAGCCCCTTTAGGCACTGGAAGGGGCTCTGAGGTCTCCCTGGAGTCTTCTCTTCTCCAGGATGGACAAATCCAACTCTCTCAGTGTTTTCTCACGGCGGAGGTTGAAACATCTGAATTCTTATTTATGCCAAAAATACCCACAAACATCCAGAGAACTCTCTGCACCAGGGAGGGATAAATCATTATCTGTAAAGCTGAGTTCAGGCACAAAATAGATCAACTGGCTAAAGTCACTTCCAGGCAATAAGGGGAAATAGTGGAAGGTGTTCAACCCATGGCAGGGGGGGYTGGAACAAGATGATGTTTAATGTCCCTTTCCACCCAAACCATTCTGTGATTCTGTCTCCAGGGATGCAGGCATGGATTTGATCTCAAACATTCCAGAGAGARTGTGCCTGATACAYCATTTCCCCACTTCTACTATTTCTMCAAGTTCATATCCCTGGAGCTAGGATAGAGCAACAGAAGAAATAACAACATAATTTTTATTCTCGTCCTACATTTTGGGAGCTAACTGGACTTCAGGTAGAACTTCTGTGGCTACACCACAGATCCAAATTGTGTTGATGACCAGGCTGAAATTTGCTTACAACAGATTCAATGATAYTGTACAAAATGGATCTGTAATCTTCCACTGCCATGGATGGAGGGTATGTAATTAGCTGCTAAAATTAATTACAATCTTGCAAATGGAAGCCAGGCATGTAAATTTTACAAATATCCAGCCTTGTCTGCATCATTAATAAGAYCCATAATCCCTTCATTTGAAATGTGGAGCACATGTGAGTTGTAGTGTGAACAGTGGGTTGTTAAATCAAGAGGGTTTGGCAAAGAAGGTAWGTACAGGAATATAGATTTGCCCACACAGGGGTAAATTTCTATATTAACAGAACTTTTATTTTTAATTGAAATAATTTGAACCACTCCATTTCCTTTTTCCTTTTCTCTCATTTTATTCCTACCTTAAGGAAAAAAAAAAGGTAGAAAAGTCATCAAAATTCAAAAAATCAAAGATTTAGAAAAGTATTTTTTCCTTTCTAGATTTACARCCTTTTGGAGGAAAGCTAGGAAAAAATACCTGGCAAATCAAAGTGCAAATGAAGAGCTGTGTGCATTTGCCAGGAGCACACARGAGATTGACTACTTGTGGACTCCAGGAATGACTTCAAACAAAAGCACTCGGGGTAGAAAGAAGATCAGAAAGTAATTATAATGCCAAAGGATAAATTTTCAAAGATGCTCCTGGGAATTTGTTGCTGAATTTCCATTAGAGTTAAATATTGTCCTGGTGCAAACCCTGTCTGAGGATCACTGAGTTTAATAAGGYAGGAGCAGTGGGCTATACAGGAAATCAGAGAAGGGCAATATCTTCCCATAAAACACGGAGAAAGGAGTCATTTGAAGGTACAAGTGTGTGTGAAGTACAGGGATGTGTACAGGGAATGGCTTCTCAGGTGAGAATAATCGTGTATTACGTTTGTGGCAGCTCTGTGCATGAAGTAAAACAGTAAAGGAAGCAATAAAACCATTTTAACATTTCTAAAAACATGGATGCATTACAAGAGTAATATCCCCAGCTGATATAAATCAGCATATACCCATTTAAGCCAAATTGATAACTATTGGTGAGAATATCTGCCTTTCCTTAACAAAACAGCTGGTTTTCATATTTACTCTGATCATCCCTTTCAGGAGACAAAGATTCTGCTCATCACGGAGTGCACTGTTCCAAGAAATCCACRGTATTTACAAGTTTTGCACGTGGTGACATGTTTTATAACCAGTCTGGGGCACAGAAAAATYTCTATTAACTTTATCATCGATTTCTTGGTAAAATGCAGCAGAAAAACTCCAAGGGCACCCAGAAAAACAAGAGCAGCATAAAATTATAGGGATGTAGATATATATCCAAGCCTATGCAAAGTGTTTGCTACAGTTTAGGGTGACAAACAAAAGCAGGAATCAGTGAATGTACTTTGGGCACTCCCTTTATTAATTCTGCAGATACTGAAATATTTGATACTATTGTGGTGATTTTCCCTGATTTCTAGACCCAGTGATTTCCCAGCCACGCTGGAGCACTGAATACAATTTTCAAAGGCCCTCTCCACTTTTCTGTAGCTATTGTAAGCCCATTAAATGGATCAGTGCTTTGGATGAAGCCTCGGCCCAGCTGAAACCAGTGGGGAAACTTCCATTGACTTCAGCGGGGTCAAAATTTCATTTTCCAGCATTCATCTTCCTTTCTCTTAGAGGAATGTTATTTTTAAAGCCTCCCTGCCATGCTTTGTSCCTATTTATAAAGGGAAGATGTCAAAGTGTACCTCTCCACTCCTTTCAGACCTAGAGCCAGGGGTTATTTTGCCTGCCAAAGGTCTCCCCAGTCAGGACACTCAAGGCAGTGGTTTTCATTAGTGAGGGTGAGCCAGCAATCAAGAGGTCAGCACCCGGCGGGTTTTGAAAACCCTCAATCCTCCAAAGCAGAACATATCCCAGTAGGATTAAGAAGCAACACCGCCTTCAACTCCTCTGTGTGTTTTAGAGCTCCTTTGTGCRGAACCACTTTATTTTAAGAGGCTGGGGAATGAGAATAGACAGCAGCAGGTCTCCAGCTGGTTTGTGCAAGGTCTCAGGCCCGTCCTGATGATCCCCAGATGTRAAAGGGGATGTGGGTGGGCACGGTGAGAATTGCCCCACACGTATCARYAGCCAATTAGGGAGCACARCTCAGTTTGATCCACCACGTACAGGGAAAGAGTAAATGGCTTGATAKGAATAAATCAGTTAAAGGGAATTATTTCTCCCTCTTAAGAAATTATAAATGGTTCTATCAAGTGCCATTATCGGCTTYAGCGGAAATAAAACCTGACATTTGTGTCTAGAGCCTGTTACATTAAAGCATGGTTTTTACAATTACATTCTCCAAACTTTTAGTTCACTAATGGCAGGAAAGGAGGCATAAGGGCAACAGTTGGCAAAGGGAGGAGACTCATTCTCATGCATGTGAAAACTACAGAAATACTTAGAGAAATTCAGGAAATAGGAAAGGTCATATTCCAGTCTTCAGGACTGTGGATGTAGACAGCATTTTTAGAGTAAAAACTCACTTTCTTGTTGTTAATAAGAGTATCTGATTACATTTGTAAAGAGTAGAAAATGTTTTAAGAAACAATTGGATTTACATGCCATAGGAACTGAAAAATCTTTATTGTAGGATATCATAATTAAGGCATTTTTAGGTGTTTTTCACATTTTCAAGTGACTGATATGAAACTGGCCAAGGTTCCCCAAAGGGTCCTGTACCAAATGAGTGATCACTCTGACCCACTCTGATGGGTCTGATGGTTTTTATTAGTGTCTATTTGCCCCGAAATAAAGGTTACTGGTGGTTGTATTCCTGTACATCAGACAATATTGGTTTTAAAATCAATCCTTCTTATTCCATATGAATCAATCTAATTATTGGAATGAGTACAGGAGCTGATGAAAACAATGCAATCCTACACCAGGTTGAAAAGACATCAGTAAAACAAGCACTGTAAAYCCTCACCCTTCACTGATCCAGAGAATGACAGAAATTTATTGGGGTTGGAGGGGATCTTTGGAAATCTCATGTCCTGCAGGACAGAAAGACAACCTTCCTAGGAGTGACCTGGAAAAAACAGTGAGTTTCTGCTATGTCTTGACCCACAGTCTCTGCTGGCTGGGCTCTCTTGAGGAGTGTATGGGGAAAGAGTGGTCAGGGACTCCATGGACAAGCACCATGCCCATGTTGTCATCTGTGACCTTCAATGCCCCTGTCAGCTCCTCAACAAGAGAGAAAGTTCAAGGAGGGTCCTTTTTAAGTATGTTCAAATCACCTCCCTCCTTTCTGGGTCATGGATGCACTGTCAAAATATATTGAAGCTTTGGACAACATCTTCCATATATTTCCTTCTCAGGAATTTCAATAAATTTTAATTTTTTTTTTTATATTTACTGAAAATATGGACTTTGTTATCACAGAATCATGGAAATAGTTAGGACTGGAAAGGACCACTGGAGATATTCCTGTTAAAGCAGGTTGGCACAGAGCAGTTTACACAGAAACACATCCAGGTGGGTTTGGAATGTCTCCAGAGAGGCAGACTCCACATCCTCCCTGGGCAGCTGTTCCAGGGTTGT
>CADDXX010000208.1:251275-263056 GCA_902810485.1 Alauda arvensis | reverse complement strand
TCTTTGAGTGGAAATAGAGGTTGTCTTTCAAAGTGTGCAAGAGTTCAAGTTATCATTTGTATAGCAGTGATTTATCCATGCTGTAGCTCTGGCCAATTGCTCCTTTTCTATAAAATGTAAATTACATCATATCATATGACTTAGAAAGATAATCCTTGATTATGTGAGGCCAGACTCTTCAGCAATGGAGACTGTGGCATTAAACTAAAAGGAGCTGCAGTAACAGCTATGCAAATAAACTCTATGGAACAGTTCACACTGAATTGTCCAAACTTGTGTGGAGAACAAAACTGGGAAAATCCCTTTCCCCTTTCTCAGTCAACCATGGAAATGCACTTTGTGGCAAGGCTGGTGCATACAGAAATGTAACTTGCTCTAAGCCTACACTACTCAAACAGACAATAACAGCATTGAAAAAGGAGGGTTTGCTGGATTAACACTCATAATAAAAGTGATGTGCCCCACACTTCTCTTTTCTTTAATCTCACTCTATTTTCATGTCTTTCTTTCTGCATGTTCATGCTCTGTTGGTTTCTTGCTCATTGATGGACATCCTTTAAAAAAGAATTCTTCTCACTTTCCTGCATCTTTCAGCTAAAAATTCAAAAGGAAAGGAGGAAGAAARGGCTGCCTAGCAAGAAGCTGGCTGAGTTTCTCAGAGCACCTCAGGCTTTAAATACAACTCGTAAAGGCCATGCACTGATCATCATCAGGACTGGGTTAGTAGTGCTCCCAAGCTCCTGTGTCTGTGTTTTGGATGTAGCTCCATTCTCTGGGGTTTGGAAACAGGGCCAACCAACCCCATCTCACCCAAACCTTCCTCTAGGTGTTCTAGAAACCCCCATACCTGGGTAAGAGATGAGCTGATCTGGAGACCAAGAGAAAAGGATCTCTGGACATGCCCTAACACAAAACTACAGGTWTCAGAATTTAGACTCAGTCACTGTGATTAAAGTAAACATCACTTTCAGACAATTACTCTTATCCCAGACTCCAGCACTCCCAAGGTGCTGCTCTTGAAGATGGCACTAGTGAAGAAACARCAACTTAATCACTACTATAGATTATTATTATCATCTTAATTTTAAAAGGAAAGATCGCATGCTTCAGGCAATCCTTTATGCTCAGGGGAAGGTTAAACATCCCTGGGATTGCTCTCAAATTTCTTCTCAAGTTACCATGATCTCCCCTTTTCAGTTTTGATCACAGCTTCTCTACAGACTGATTTCATACAGTGCCTGGGACATTTGACTTCTCATAATTTCCTTCTAGGAACAAACAACCAAAAGGCTTTTATAAATAACTTGTTGAGTGTGCTCCCATCTCGTCCTGCACAGGGTCTGAAGTGTTGAATTACAGATTTTTACCTGCAATCTTTGATTTTTCCTCTTTTTTTCTGAAGAGATGGTGTCCTAGCTGTTGTTTAATCTTGGCCTTGCTAAGCAGTTCACTTGATGTTGTTATGCCTTGGTTTTTTAAATTTAGGGATGGTGGTAATAATAATAATAATAATAATAATAATAATAATAATAATAATAATAATAATAATAATAATAATAACCTCTTTCTGTCCTGGGAAAATCAGAAAATTAATGAATGTACATGAAACTGCCCACAGAGGGGAAGAAGAAGAGTGCTGGTCATGACTATAGAGTTAGAGAGGCCCCAGGAAATGATAGCATAATTTTTCAAGTGGTAGCCAGCTATTAATATGAGGATTTCATAGAGCTTGGTTTTAAAATATGTACTTTGGACACCTGTCTTTTCAAAAGAGCCTGCCAAGGAATTTTTATCAGAAAAAACAATGAGAAATGGCTGTCAAATGAACCTGCATGTCATTAAAAAGAGAGGAAATTTAATGCTATGACTCACACATGGAGCTGAAATAGTCTGTCACAGCAGYCCAGGGGCAAGTGTCTCTTATTCCTGGCAGCACAAAGCCCAGCTGATTGATCCTAAAACCTTCTGAATTCAGCAGAAAGACTCCCAAGCTACCTCAGACTAATTAGTGCTTCTGCTGGTCTGAATATATTGTCAGTCACAAGGGGCTTTGAATAACAGGACTTAGAATTGCTGGCAGGGATAGCAAAATACTGAATTTTCCCAACCCACCTGAAACATCCTGGGGTCCTACAGCAACGCTGACTGCAGTTACAGCAAGGTGTTGCATAAATTATCAGTTTATCAAGGGTGAGAGCAGTACAGGATGTGACTCTTTGTGCTAATGCCACAGCAGGGAAAGCTGGCAGAATGTATGGGAATTATGCTAAATTATGGGGAAATGTCAGGATTTTCCTTGCTCTAAAAGTTGCTCAGTGCCTGAAGGGAGCCTGAAAACTGTTTGTGAGGAGCCTGCCAGAAAACCGAGTCCCAGAGCATTGTTTTGGGTCTCTGATGGCTCCAGTGCAACCTGAGGCTTTCTCTGGCCCAATTCCACAGCCAAGGCTTGAGGCTGCAGAACCTCAGAGTGCATCAAACACCCAGCTGCAGTTCAGCCTCATGGGCTGCCTGCTGGAAACAAGGCACTTCAGCCACCTCACKGCAGGTGGTCCCTCTCTTCTAGGGGCTGTTTCAGCCCCGAGGTGACCCTGCAAAGATCTGTGGGCCGAGGCCAATCACAGACCCYKTGGGTGCAGCAGKGGTGGAAACCTCCCTGCTATCGTTGGAGAAAAGAGGCTGACTCCTTTGGAGGTCTGAGTTCTCAGGGTTTATTGGACCAGAAAAGCCAAATTACCCCAAGAGAGACTGCCCAAAAGGAGCCCCTCTCTGGGGTGTGCAACACCTTTTAACAGGGGGAGGGACAGGAACAACAAACCAATCAGAAGGGATCAGGGTGTGGTTACAACTGGGATAGACATTAACTGGGAGCAATGGGGAGAACTTGAGGGAGGGACAAACATGTAACAACGAATCACCAGGAGGAACCGGTAGAACTTTCCAGAAACGGGGGCGAGGTCTAGGAAAGACAGGCAGGTACCAGGGGAGGGCACAGGGGAGACGGACAAGGGCTCAGGGAGGGACAAACAAGGSCTGATGCAACACTCCCAGGGTATTGYATCAGGGAGGCGGACCAGGAGAAACCAACGAAAGGCAGTACAAGGGGGTCACTTGGAATAAACCAGTACAAATGGAAAATAGCAAACCCCAACACCTCACCTCCTGGTCTGCCTCTTTATCCCTTTGCCTTCTCTGTCTTGGCCACTGGCCTGTTGAGACCATGAGCATTTCTTATTCCTTCTTGGTATCCACTACATTTTCCTCTTCCCCACTGGATGTTTGCATGAAGCCAACAGATCCACAAACTGATTCTGCTTTATTTTTATTCATGTAAGAAAAYGTATGAGGGGGGAGTAAGTGTTTGAAGCAGGTTTGATGTACCACAAGGTCAAGGATCCTCACCACAGCTTTTGAAGGCAGCAGGGTTTTGCTTTGCAGAAGGTGCTCCCTGTCTTGCATCTCTGCTTTGTTGTTGATGTTGTGATGTTACCTTGCATTTCTACCACCTTTTTATACAATCTGTGGGCTGAATTCCCAGCAGTGAAAAACAGCACACCTCAACTAAATTCAAGATAATAAAGACAATGCACATTAGATAAACATCTGCCTTATTAGATGTTATTTAGTAATTTTTGTTATCAGTTTGCAATTTGCTGTTATTGCTATTATTTATTATCAGGCTTGTTTCCTCAGACATTATGAATCTTCCCTACATAAATGGATTTGGACACACATTACACCCCCAAGGAAGCAAGATGGAAAGATGAAGAAGCTTAGATGATATTTTCAAGACACCTAATTAGTTCACATCCTAAAAGMCGTGCTATAATGGATCTGTTGTGTGTCTTTGACTGATGGAGAGGCAGTGCCAGGCTGGGGATAATGACCAGGACCCATCTGGTGCACAGGGAGGTGGCAGCAGGCTGGAAATTCCTCGTGATGGAGCTACTGTCAGGGGTTATAGTGATGCAAAAGCTCATCTTGTATCAGGGGTTGATGTGGGGTTCAGGTGCACAAATCCCTCATGGAAAGGATCAAATTTGATTTGCCAAACCTCACTGGTCAAAAGCTCATTTTGAAGAGTTTTCTCAGGCTGTAACTCAAGGCAGGAGGATGAGCTGTGGCACCTGCTTCTGTCTCTGGTTTGGATATGATGGGTTTGGGCAGGGGGGTAGGAGGGAGATGTTTGCAAATAAAGATTTCCTGCACATTTCTCAACAGGCACTAAGAAAGAGCTGGAAGGAGTCTCTGAGCAGGTGCTKCTCTCTCCACTCTGTCACCCTGCCCTCTGGAGACAAGGAGATCATCACTTTTAAGCTGCTGGGCTCATTTCCTATGGATTGGAAGGGAGGGAAACTCTTTCTCTGTGCCTGCAGCCAAGAACCAATGACTGCCCACTGAGGTACGGCCTAATTTTCCACCCTGCTACCTGTCTCAAWCACTCAGACATCATGGATACATGGAAGTCCTGCCATGGTGTCAGAACATGATGGATGTCATGGTTAGTGAGTCTTCATTTTCATGGGGAGTGAGCAGAAGAGGCCTTTACATAATTCTGCCTCCCTAGAACAATGGTGAGGAGCTGAGACACGCCTAAATAATGCTCTTTCATGATGTTGTTATTTAGCAGGAATCGATGTTCACACCTGTTTATTTCTCTTCCAGACACAAATGAACACAGTATGCACAATTAATAAARTTAAACTGAAAAATAGCCCCGTATTGATCAGCCAGGTTTCCATTACACTGCACAGCATCACTCACTCTCTCCCAGACACCAGGAGAAACCTTGATGGACTTTTATTCATCACAGCCCAAAAAATCTCCATGGAAAACTTTTTCAACCCAAACCAGTAAATCTCAGGAATTTTGTTTCATTCCACTATTGGTGATATCTTTGCTGCCTGAGCTATAAGTGAGAGTCACATCCCCAGTGTTAGTGACATTTTCCAGAGGTRTTTGGCTCCCAGCAACCTGGCAGCATTGCTGGATTTGTGGCCTCATTTGATGTTTTTTGAGGTGTGCTGTGTAAAAAACACAGGTCTGATTCCAGTTTCATTTTCMCAGCTCTAATTCCAGCCTCATTTTCTGTTCAAGCTGTTAGAACCCAAGCTCTCTGCTTTTCATCTCCCTGTGATCTAAATCCCCAGATGGAGACGCTCAGGTCAGAGGCAAGGGCTGATTTGACTTCAGATGGAAAGTGAGACAAATTACAGCACAGATGTGTCTAAAAGGCTGCTCTCAGTTCTCTCTCATCTCTGACCTGCTGCTGGCTTTGCTTGTTTGGGTGTCTGCATCAGGCATAGTTACAGCTGCCATCCTGCAGCAGCTGCATGAGYGAGGGGAAGGCTTTGGGAAGGAATTGCTGCGCAGACCTGCTGATTGCTGATTTGCAGGAGAGCTCAGGCCAGCTGATAGRTGACAAAATGCCAAGGGTTTCAAAGGACACAATAGAATTCTAGTTTCACAACAGAAGCAGATGCGGTCACTTAGGGTAAAAATCCTCAYACAATTTTTTCATAGAATATCCTGAATTGGAAGGGGCTCAGAAAGATCAAYGAGTCCAACCCCTGGCACCACTCARCTGGAAAGTTAAATGCTGTATCTAAGACTGTTGCACAAACACTCACAGGCTGGTAGTCATGACCACATTCCTATGGAGCTTTTTCCAGTGCTTGACCAAGCTCTCAGTGAAGACCTTTATCCGAATATTCAATCTGAACTTCCCCTGACACATCTTTTAGCCATTCCCTCACATGCTATCACTGAAGAGATCAGCACTTCCCCCTCCTGCCTCCTGTAAGAAAGCTCTACACAGCAATGAGTTCCCCGCTCTGGTTATTTTTTAATTTATTTTTATTACTACTATAATAACTAACCTTTAGTAAATTTGCAAAAAATGTGTTTTTTAAGAATCACTTATAAAAATAAGAGTAAAACCATGACTACCAAGTTGTTTTCAATGAAAAAGCAATCAATCAGCCATCATTTTCAAGCACTTTTTGCACATTTTGGCCCATAGATTCTAAAAGTCCATGTCTAAAGATAAATACTGGGGATAACATTAAAAAATGCAGGGTGTTTTGAGTTTCAGTTTCAATTTTGCCATGCCATATTTAACACGTCTTTAGAGGCATAGAGCCTCTMGTGGAAAATGTTCAGGGATCCTCAAAACAAAATGGTTTGAAAAACAGTGCAARCAGCATAAGAAGTATGCCTTGAAGTGATACAGTAATTCCACTGCTACAGAGAAGGCCTTTGTGGATTTCAGAAATCCCATAAATGCACTTTAACACGTTACAAAGAAACTAAAATGTAAAGACCCAGTCCAAACTCCCCACGCTCATGCTGGAATTTACTAGCCAAGTGAGTGGTTTAGTGAAGATTTACGACCTCAATATTGGCTGGAATTCATGGGTTTCCCRTGGATTTTTTTACTCTGTGTTCCTCAGACACTACACTTTCATTTCTAGAATGATGAAAGCCCTTTATTTTTGTTTGCTCAAAAATAGATGTAGAGAGGAAAGGCTCCCTGGGTTTTTTAAACAATAATTATGGTGGGCAAAATTTGAGTGCTTTTCCTTAATATGTAGATGGAAAGGATGAAGAGACCACATGCCACGGGGGCTTGTGAAACTTCACCTGAAGAATCAGCCCGGTTTGTTAGGTCAGTGTCCCCCATGGCATTAAGTGTGAACATTGGGGTGGAGATAAAGCTGGGAAGAAGATTTGGGTGAATGAGATCCCTCATATTCAGGCATCCAAGTGCCAAAAACTTGCATAAATTTCTAAGACTGCCAAAAAGAGAACACAGCTCTTAATTTCCATCTTAGATCAGCCGGAATGCATGCACTGCCAGCATGGTGCCACATTCCTTCTCCTGCCCCATGAACGTGGGGATGAAGTTAAGGTCATCAGATGTTGAATTTCCCCATCCATGGGATCTCTGCATGGGAGTTGCATGGCACAGGGTGGGAAGGAGGAAAAGACTCTGTGCTGATTCTCCTGGGTCAGGCCTTTGAACCATTTCTTGATGACCAAAACAGAAAGTCTCTTCCATGGCACAGGACCACAGAATTATTTGGGTTGCCAGGGACCTTAAATATCATCCAGTTTTAACACCACCTGCCATGCCCAGGGACATCTTCCACTATCCCAGGTTGCTCCAAGCCCTGTCYRATCTGGGCTTGAGMACTTCCAAGGACTGGCCATCCACAGCTTCTCTGGAAAATTTGTGCCAGGGCTTCACCACCCTCACAGTAATGAATTTCTTCCTAATAYCYRATCTRAACCWMYTCTCTTTCAGTTTGAAGCCATTTCCCYTTGTCCTGTAACTTCAGGCTCCCTAAACAGCCTCTCTCCATCTTTCCTGCAGGCTCCCTTGAAGTACTCCACGGCCACAATTAGGTTACCACAAACCTTCTCTTTTCCAGGCTGAGCAAYCCCAATTCTCTCAGCCTTTCCTCACAGGAGRRWTTCTCCATCCAGCAGGTCCATGTCAGTCCCAGCCAAGGAAACTGCAGAGGCTGATGAAGGTCAAGCACTTTCAAAAGATCCCAGACAAAGAGAAGCAGCTTTACTTTATGAAATTCCACAGAATGAAAAAGTGCAAGGCAAAGAGGCAACGAGGCCTCATCAGTATCTCACCAGCAGAGATTGCAAACTCCTCAGTCCTGCTTCTGCCACTCACCCAAAAGAATGGGAACCATTATTCCTTTCACACAAGCTGAAACACAGTTAATCAATTTACTTTGAGATACAGGGCTTGTTCCTGGGTGCAGAGAATTAATTTTCTTACAGTAATGCCTGGGAAAGTAGAGGATTTGTTCTGGTTGATTTACAGCGTCAGCAATTTTTTATTATTATTTCACAAACAACAGCCATTTAATCACGAGGCATCCAGAAATTGAATACAAAAGGMAACTTTTCATTATTCATAGGTAGTATCTTCCCCAATCACAGATTTGTTTGGTTAATAAAAACTATCATCAAAAAAAAATATTGCTCAGGATACCCTCATAGAGTATCTTATTTCTCTTCTGTTTTAATACCTACAGGGATGCTGAAGATGAGCTAAAATTCTCCTCAGCTGCTTTTAGCTGGAGGGTAGAAGTAAAACTTTTTTTTTTCAGATTATCTTTGGTTCAACATGTGGCAGTTTGATTTTGTGTTTTGAAGTACAGTATTACAAGAGTGAAAARSTTTCTGGTCTCTGCAGTGCAGCCASTACTCAGGGTCCTGCTGCTGCTGCTCGTGCACAGCCTGTGCCAAGGCTGACCTGGGACCTCCACAGGAGTAATTAAGTGTTTTATGTCTGAACTTTGACAAAAATTTCTCAATAAAATACTGATAAATGTCACCCTGAATTCCTGTAAGCTTTCAGCGTGTTGTTTTCAAAGCCTGGAAATGTGCAAGGGGAAAATTATTTGATCATTCTGTAATTTCTGGCAGGAGTRGCTGATGGCTCTGGATTATTTGCCTAAGCCAAAATTTTTCAGAAAAATAAAAATGACAAAGAATTCTCCTAAATGAAAATTCTACTTCTAGGGAAGCAAAACAAGAGCTAAAAGATGGTTTTGGTTCCCAGGACATTGAGAATTATCTTCAATTAGTGATGATGACTAGTTTCTCCATGCACGTAGTGCACAGAGTAAGCCTCAACTTTCTGCTTGGGATGCTGGAAAAGTTGGTTTGCTAATGTTTGTAAAGTGCTTTAAAATCTTCAGCCATAAGAAGAGTAAAATGTAGCAATTACTTTTTAATGAACTAGAAATAATGAGCAGTAGGTCTCAACGATTTTTTTCTTTTCCTCCAAGAATGTTCTCTCTTAAATTATGTATTTAATTCCCTCTATACATCTACCTAGATCTGCTTTTCTTAACATCCACATCACCATTTCATCTTGGCACTGATGCAGAGACCAGAGTTTGCTTGTTTCTTTCCCTGAACAACTTCTTCAGCTCATTAGTATCGATTTAGGGAGTACTGAAGATAAATTAAGAAGTGGAGTCTGCRAGCAATAAGGTGCCTCCAAGGGTTTCAGGCCTTGAGATGAACTGCCTGCAASGAGCAGGTGGGAGCAGGGATGTTTCATGAGCTCCTTTTGCAGGAACTGCTAAATTTCCCCAGGTATCTCCTGTAAAAGGCAGAATTTATCCACTGCAAGCAGAAACAGCCCCATGAGCTGGTGCACTTGAGGCACACCCCATCTGAATCCTGATTTCACTGGCCACCACTGCTCATCCAGATCCAGCACCACCAGAGACCCGTGAGCTTTGCCCTTYGAGCATTACAGATGGGCTTAAAGCAACACTCAGTGCAACAGCAATAAGTGCAGGGCATGAAATGATTTCCTAGGGTGAATTTATAGAGTGCTATTGATTCCATGTGTGYGCTGAAGTCTATTCTTTAATTCCTAAGGACTCCTTAATTCTCTTGCTTCATGGCAACGTTCCTAAGGAGAGAGGCAGTGCCAGGTTTTGCAGCAACACAGTGAGGAAAAACAAGAATTAACCTGACCAACATCTGAGAGGACAACATAATGCTTTACATCACCAACTGCTTAGAAAAGGCTTAAAACCAAGTTTTTGTGTGTGCTGTGTATACCCCTGGTGCTACAACAAGGAATGAAGTTTGTAATCACAGTAATTAATAATTGCAAGTAATTGATATAATTGCAAGGACTCATATTSCATTTTCTTGTAATAACAGTTCCTACTCACTTCAGAAACTTATCCAAGACAATTATGGTTATGTAAGACCAGAACCCAATGGGCAGGAATGTTATTCTGATTAAAATACTGATCTTATCCTCAAATATCCTATGTCTGTGCCATCAAGAAAACAAATGACCACTGTACAGGGTGACATTGAAGAGTAAATGCTGGGCAAAAAAATGCATCTTATTCTTGAACTGATAGGTATAAAAATATAGATCTACTATTCTAAAAAGGGGTCTTTAGATATTGTAGAGATTTAAAAACTTTAGTTCCAACTCTACTGAGCTCTGCAGTTGTATTTGCCTCATGTTAGGAAAGTGTTCTGCTTCATCTGTTGATRGACAGCACAAGGGCACTTTACTTGACCAAAACAAAAGTGGTTGTGTCTGAAATTTTCTGCAATTTAGCCAACTTTGTGTAGTTTCCTATGTATCCATTACTTTTAAAGTGCCCCTGAAACCTCAGCATGATTTCCTTCCACACTGTGAGCCAAAATTGCTTTCTCAAGGAAACCTTTGGAGAATGACAGGCACACAGAATGGGTCAGGGTGAAAGGGACCACACTGGAGTCATCTGGTGCCACCTCCCTGCTCCATCAGGGCCATCCCAGAGCACCAAGCACAGGATTCTGTCCAGATGGCTCTGGAATATCTCTGGGGAATTTCTTCCCCATGTCCAAGTGGACATCAGGACATCCTGGGCATCAGTTCCTGCCTGTCCCTGCTGTGCCATTGCTGGGCCCCCCAGAGCAGAGCCTGGCCCTGCTCTGAGCCCTCCCTACAGACAGGGACACACAGGGATGGGGTCCCCTCTCAGCCATCTCCTCTCAAGGCTGAACAGCCCCAGCTCCCTCAGCCTTTCCTTGTCAGAGAGATGCTCCATTCCCTTCCTCATGGTCACAGCCCTCCCCCAGACCCTCTCCAGGAGCTCCATGCCTCCCTTTTCCTGAGGAATCCAGAACTGGGCAGAACACTCCAGATGTGCCTCACCAGGACTGAGCAGAGGGACAAGATCATCTCCCTCAGCCTGCTGGCTGTGCTCTTCCCAGTGCAGCCCAGGATCCCACTGGCCTTGGCCCCCAGGTCACACTGSTGGCCATGGGCAGCTTGCTGCCCACCAGGACTGCCAGGTCCTTCCCATGGAGCTGCTCTCCAGCAGCCTGTGCTGGTCAGTATGGGAAACCAGAGTATTTCTCTGGGTCTCCTGGATGGGCAGCAGTCAGGATGGGGGGGTAGATCCTCCTCAGCTTGTGTCAGAGACAGTGGTGGCTTTTGGTCTCAGCCCATGGAAAGCTCTGCCAGGGCTGCCTGAGGATTTGGAGGTCACAAGGGTTTGATTGGTGTGATTTTTGTTATGTCACTGGGTGAGAAAGTAGGGTTTTTAGATCTTGCTATATAGATATAATGGGGCCAACATGGAAGCAGTTCAGTGTGATAAGAGCACGTGTTTCTGTCTTCCCCTTCCCTTTCCTCTTTGCAAAGGGTGATGGATTTTTAGGATTGGTGAAGGTGCAATTTCACTGTGTGACATGGATTTTAGTTATTGGTGTTTAGAGAAAAACAATGTTAATGTAGTTTAGAGTATAAAAGTCCAAGCACTGTAGTTGGCGAAGGAGAATTCATCTTTCCAGCTGCTTGTGAACTTCATGCTGGACAGAAAGAACTTAGAGATAAGATTTCTAAAATAAACATCTGCAGTCCGCAACCCAGACGTTCTCCAATTCCTTCTTTCAAGCATGGGCCGGTGAGAAGAAAAATTTACACTGCCGGGGTTAATTTCAGAAGAGATAACTCCAACAGTGCAGGGGATTATCAAGGGTAACAACCTCTAGGGGAGACTAAAAGAAAATTGGAGAAGACTCTTGCCCTTGGGTGTTCATGGATAAGCTGTGTTCTTTGGGGCACTCTGYCTCTGCAGGTGGCTTGGAGGCCATTCATGAAAGCAGGGGTAAATCAGGCTGTCTTTTAATACAAATAAAGGAGATTTGTGGTTGATTTGATGTAGCAAGGTCATCTGCAACCATCCCCCAGGTGTCAGCAAGTGCAGGCAGTGTGTGCAACCTGGA
>CADDXX010000208.1:218999-242978 GCA_902810485.1 Alauda arvensis | reverse complement strand
GTGGCTGGACCCTGGGGAGGGGACACTGGGGACAACCCCTTGATGTTACAAGAGCAAGAATTGAGCCACACTCCTCTGGAATTGTATTTCAACCTCTGGTGACTGGCTATGAAGGAACTTCCAAATCCAGAGGTGTCTTCATTGTCTCTAATACCCTTCAGCAGCACCACAGAATCATGATTTTAAGTGCTCTGTAATAGTACCTCACTRYATAATCAGAAGCATAACTGATCTAATAGCAATGCTGWAAGTCACTCACATCTTTATTTTTTAATGATCTGATAGAAAAAMCCCCATATTTTATCTACTKCTTTATACCTTAGGGATCAGGCTGATAGTTCAGGCTGAAAGGTAATCACCCATATTAACTGGAATCTAATTGTGTACATGAGAATTGTATAATATGGAATAATAATATAGAATTGTATCATTATGTTTGGRAGCAGTTTCTTCCTTTCTAAACTCTAATTGATTGCAAATCAACTTTCATGTRGTACTCAATCCTCTGAACAACCTGAAGTACTAAATCACCTGAACAATAAAGCATTTTAATGTAAGGACTTTGTCTGTTCCCTGTGGGAAAACTGGGAAAATCTGCTTTTCTGGGATTGAATTCCAGTCCTGGCTGCTTCTCAGCTATCCTGGGACAAGGTGTGAGTTGGACTGGGGAAGTACTCCCAGGGATACAGGGATAGAAGGAAACTGGCAGCAGCTCAAACAATTTTTCACAGAACATAAAATCTCTTCTTTCCAACATCAAGAAAACGGGCATGGAAGGAAGGAAGGAAGGAGACCAGCGTGGCTGAGTGAKGATCTCCTGATCATCATGAAACAGGGGGAAAATTTCCTAGGCAGGGACACTGACATTGGGAAAAATCCTGGGATATTACAGTGTTCAAGATGAGGTTGAAAGGACCTGATGTGGTGTCCTGGGCCATGGCAGGGTGGCAGGACTGGGTGATCTTCAAAGGTCCCTTCTAACYCAAACCATTCTCTGATTCTCTAAACCATTTGTCTGCGTCCTGTCTGTGCTGAACGCATTTGGGAAGAGCTGTCATCCTGCTGTGTGGTTGTAGTTGGTGGATTAATAAGAATTTCCAACATCCAGTGTTGTGCCAATTCCAGAGTTCTTCTTTTATTAATTAATTCCCAGAACGGCCTGAYGTTTTAATAAAGAGTTATCATCACGTGTATCCAGGGAAGAGGTAGGCAGATCATGAAGGATGAAAGGAGGATTCCAGTTCAGTGGAGCCATCAGCTGCACTGAGACCTGCTCATGTTTACTAGTCAGTAAATATTACTCTTTCTGCCCTTCTGGTGAGTTTTATTAGATCTTCTCTTTCCTGAAGTAAATCAAGTTCTCAGCTGCCTGAAGCAGAACAAGAATGAAATCTGAATTTCCTTTGGAAAAATGGAAACCCAATTCTGAGACATGAGAAAAGTTTATCAGACAAAAATTTCAAGACAAAAACCATCAGAGTTTGGTATTATACAAAAAAAATTATTCCATTTCGTTTCCATGAGCCAAATAATGATTTTTGAATGACAGGTGAAGATTATTGGTATCTTCAACACATGCAGAAAAAGGCTTTTTGTCACTGTAAGTGCAGCACACAGGGAAGGWTTTGAAATTACAGACAGGGAATTTCTGGGAGATAAAAGGGCTGCATGGGGGAACATCTTCTAAACTACATCTAAAAAAATCATTGTAAATCCACAGAAGCAACACAGCAGCTGACAGCAGACTTGCACTGGCTCTTCAGAACACTGCAGTGACAGCTGAAAGCTTAGAGGGGGTCAGACATTTTTTGAAAAATTAGGAAATCAGTGGTCTACAGAGAAGACAGCAATCATTTTGAACTATTAGCTCCTGTATGAGAGAAAATGAAAAACATTTATTGGAAGTAAAAGAGAGGAGAGAGTGCTCCTCTCTTTATTCCATGGAGCCAAAATACACTTCTTGATTTTTTTTTTCTTCAGCTTCTCTTCACTTCAAATATCAGTGTAAGATATCACACAGGTCTGTTCTCTGTGGATTCTTAATTTGATTTCTCAAGAGACCTTTAACTTAAGGAAAAAAAAACCAAAAAAACTTGCAGGAAGCATCCACCTCCTTCATAGCAGAAACCTTGAGATTACCTAATGAAGCTAAACATGAAATGAGCAATTTCAAAGTCCTGCAGCCAATAGTTCCTGACCCGGGGTACTGCTAGAYGGAAAACATCTGGGAAATTCAGAAGTGCAGGACAGATTTAGAAAGGTAACAGCTTGCAAGGGCTGGAGGTGAAGGASAGAGCAAGGCTGGGAAGAGGGATGGGGCAAAGAGGTGGAGGAGAGATGTAGAAAAATGTTGGTTTGAAATGTGGGCTGATGAAGGGATCCTATAGGGAAAGAGGAACACTTCTCTTGGATGGGGATGGCAGAACATGAAATATCAAGCTTAAACTAAAGCAARCAATGTTCTTCAGGGCATTTATGARTAAAGRCAGCATAAATAACAATCAGGCAAAAACTAATGGATCTGAGAGTGAGCTGCTATGCCAGTGTGTGAAGACAAACACAAACTKATTTCTCAAAGGCTTCCCCAAAAACATCTCTGCAGTGACAGGACAAGGTGAAATGGCTTTTAGCTGAAAAAGGYTGGATTTAAACTGGGTAWWAGGAAGAAATTGTTYACTGTGAGGGTGGTCAGGCCCTGGCACAGGTTGMTCAGAGAAGCTGTGAATTCCCTGCCCCTGGAAGTGTCCAARGCCAGGCTGGAYRRGGYTCTGAGYAACCTGGGATGGTGGAAGGTTCCCTTCAAATGSCAGGGAACTGGAACTGGGTGATCCTCATGGCCCCTTCCAACCCAAACCATTCTATGATGAAAAAATCCACAAGGAATTAAAGCAACCAGAGACAACAATGACAACCGACTGAACTTTTCAGCAGCAACAGTTGCAGTCAATACTGATGGAATTCTGGAAATTTTCAAGGATCTGCTACTTAGAAAATGGCCAGAAGAATTATCCACTGAGTACTTAASTGGTTTCCCTGTGGGTGATTACCACAGCTGCTGAGTGACATCCCAGCCACCAGAGGTCTGGTCACACCAGTTCAGTCCCATTTCTCAACTGGTTGGGAACTGAAGTGAGCCAAGTTTGCCCATGGCCACACAACCCAGCTGTGCCAGCAGCACARCAGAGCAGATTTCTTGAACTTCCAGCTCCATTATCTGAAGTGATTTAAAGAATAGAAGCTTTTTAGGTGAAAGCAACCAATTAAAGTGGAAAATTGTGAATTATTATTATTATCACTAATGACTTAATTAAGGGCCRTGAGAGGCCAGATAAATAGACAGCTGAATTAGTAGTTGAGAGGAATTCTGGAAGAAAGAGGATTCTCCCTGCTACAGCTTAACTTTCCACAATTAACTAATAATCACAGTAAATATGGAGATCAGCAGATTATTTTCTCAACATCGAATGACTTATGTGGCATGTCAGCAAAACACCCAGGAGAATAAAACACACCAGCAACTGCTCTCTAATTACTCTTTTCAGATGGAGTAATGATCTTTAACGTGCAGTGGATCTCATTAATTAACTCTCAGATTTTAATTAACTCTTTGCCTAATTTACCTGCCATAATACATTATCGAAAATGTCATCTTAACAGGCTTTTTGCTCATTTGGGGAGGAGAAAGAGGAAACTGTATCTTCATAAGTGATTTTTGTTTCCTCTTTTCTGGAGACTCTTCTGGTAATGAGCAACTTTCCTAATGCAGATATATGGGGTAAGAATCTATTGAAACCTCCAATGAGTTTGGTTGTCCAAATCTAATGAATTCAAGGAGAGATAGAGAATCATAGTCTTCAAATGTGCCTCACACATTTTATAGGGTTTCTTTAGGAGCTTTAAAAAATTGTAAACTGGGAGTCAGAACTCCTCTCTTCAAAAAGAAACAGCAAAACTGGGAGTCAGAGCCATTTTGTGGTGTCCCAGGTCTGCTTCATCAGCCACCGAAGAAATGTACTTTAAGTCTTATTTATTGTTAACAACCACCTCCCTAAACACTGGATAGTCTTCCTGTCCCGTAAAAACAAATATCTGAGAGCTCCCTGCACATTTTAAAATTTGCTTTTAATCCAGGTAGTGTAATTAAAAACAAAGTACCAATGGAGCCTGTGGCAGTAATCCCATGGAATGATGTACAAGGTTCTTCCCTGGGTTTGCTGCATTGGTGCTGCCACTATGGATGAGCACAAAAAAATTAATGCATTTGGTGTTTCATTGCCCTCAACATGAGTTTTGGTCATGCTGGAGCAGATTTATCCTTGCTGTTCTTTCCTSGGGAATAGTGGTGGAGTCAGCATCTTGTTACAGTAGAGGAATGGTTTTTCCTTAAAGTCTTTCCTTAGGAGTGCAAAATGAGAGTTCCCTCAGATTTCTTCCTTTCTTACAGCTCTCCTCAAAGAATGGAGACCATTTTATTGTGTCCCTTTGTGGTTTGCAGGTGAACACCTGATTTTCAGTCATCTTCACCACTATATTCCTATGAAATCCTTGTTTCTCTCATTCCCTCTTCACACATCTCCCACATTTGTAACCTCAGCAAATCATGGAAAATCAGGGAATATCCTGGGTTATAGGGTCCCCCAATGATCCTTTAAGTCCAACTCCTGATCCCTCAGAAAACATTTCTCACTTGGCTTGGACAAAACCATGGAGTTTCTATTCCATGTAAGCACATAAGTAGTAGAGGAAAATAAATGTCTTCCTCACACTGACATTTTGGCYTATAATTTTCCAGAAGATCCATTGCATTTTCTCCCTCCCTCTGGTATTTCCCAGCATTTCTAAGGCACGCTGATGGATATTTTTAGTCAAACCTCAGTGGAAAGATGTTCYGTTTGTAGTCAGGCACTTATGAAGATGAATATGCTGTAAACAATGACTACACTTGATGGTGATCCTGCCCTGATCCAACATYTACTGATGTAGGAAATTAGAGACTTGTGCTAAGCTGAACTAATTGCCATAACTACAGCTGCAGACAACTGAGACCCATTAATTACCTAAAAAAATAACAAAAAAAGAGTTCTGATTTGTTTCAGGGATRTTAGATTTTGTCAGATTCCTTTTACTTCATGACCCCACTATRCATGGATCCACAATATTTTCTCCTGATGTTTCCTGAGTAGGAGAGTAAGTTTATCATGAAACATGACRAATTTCTGGAATGTAGACTGTGGAAGGAGTTCTGTAAGGATAAAGAGATGGCTGGAGTCACTAATTTTGGATTGGGCTGTGGTATAAGAGTCAAAGAAGTAGAACCTGCTCTTGAAGCACTTGAAACCAACATTTTCTGGAATTTTAAAGTGGTTTATTCCTTCTGTTTTCAGGCAAGTTATTTCATCTTGAAATTGAAGAACATTGGTGAGGTTAGAAGCACTGTTGACTTTAAATTAGGCTTCTTCTGGTTCTTTTGAAAATGCTTCCAAAAATCATGATTTTGCAATAGCAGAAGCAAACATTATAATTAATAACAATAGCAATTTGATTTTCCTCCTCTGTCATAAATTTGAGAGGATGCAAGATTTGATAAGGTTGCAGCAAGAGGTTAAGAAGTACTGAATGTTTTTTCAGTCACTGGGATAAAAAAGCAGAAATGTTCAGGTAGTCTTTGAAACAACATCCACTGCTATGGCTGCACACTTTGGAGTGAAATGTRGCTGAAGGGGATTGACCAGATATAGCAGTAAATTAATGGTGAATTAAATTCTAAGAGAGAAAAAAAAATTAGAGGTGTTTATCTACCCRTCTTACCCTCAGGTGTTTAAAAAATGATACATGGTGTTGTGAAGGACTTAATTATGTTAAATAAAATATTCCTCTCTAAGCTGCAGAATCCCTTGCCTRTAACAAGAAAATTAATTGGTTATTTTTGGTAACCAAGACATTCACAGCCAGATAAACATTTGACCCTAAGTTGTCCAAACAGAAATTTATTCATTTACAGGAAAATAGCCCCCATCCTTACCTTGATCCAAGAACGTGATAGGAGACCTGTGGATGTTCATTATCTAACTCAGTGCTCAAGCCTGCTCTGTGGGAGACCATTGTGCTGTGATCCCCTGCTGAAGGGGAGATATTCCACAAGAAATACAATTTTTGGGCTTTTTTTAGAATTCCTTCCAGGTGTGACTTGGATGGGCACATGAATTTCCCATTTCTTAAGACATTATTAACAAGATTGAAATCCCCCAATTATATTAATGTAACATGATGTTGGAACACATCCTTATCCATGATGAAAGAACATCCAGCATTTGTATCTCACATCCTGTAATCTCTTCCCTTCTGGCTCTTACCTGTATTTATTGCTCACTGCCTACACCTACTGGAAAATGACCAGAGGTGGCTTCAGTTTTAAAAAACTTTATTCACACATTCAGGAAGCCATGTCCCAATTTCAATAAATAGATAAATTGTACATAGGTTGGCTTTTTTACTTTTTTTTTTTTAAATTGGCTGTGATTTGTCCAGAGTTCCCAGTACTGCAATCATAAATGGCAATAGACTGAACGAAGCCCTGATTCAAAGAAAGACAAATTACCCCTTAATCTTGTAACATCATCCTAAAGGATAAACAAAGAGAGAAGTGTTGTTAAACACTGAACACAGACCTGCAGAGCCTCTGGCAAYCTGGAATTTCAGTTTAATTCTCTCAATTGTCATTGCTCTTCTGGTCCCAATATCCACAGACAGCCCAGCACATTCCTGTCTCTGAAATTTCACTGTTGGGGGTATTCTGTGCTGGATCACACACCAGGTGGGGGAGTTACATGYTCAGCATGGAGAAAAACAAAGTCCTTGAGTTAGTGACACAACTGATGAGGGCAGCGAAGGGATCAGCTTTGAGAATCCCCTCCTCAGAGCGAGAAGTGCCTTTCCTCTCTTCAGAATGAAGCAAGATTCCCAACCAGCAATATCCCCTTTCCTATCACTCGTTCACCAATATCTTGTTCTACAGCASCAGGGATCTCAAATTCTCCTGCTGATCTCCAACAGTTGATTGATTGTTTGATTGATTGATTGATTGACTGACAGGCTGATTGATTGAGTTCCAGTGATTTACAGCTACCACTGATGCAATGTCCAGGGCAAAGGCAGCTGCTGCTCTCCCACTATTGGGTCATGGTTTGGATATATCCTCTGATCCAACCCAATACTCCCAGTTTACAATGGGAAGATGGGTCTGCAGTTTCTTCCAAGTCTAATTGTCCAGCTTTGGTGCTGATTTGCTGGGCTTTAATTAAAGACAAAAGAGCTCTTTCAGATCACWGGGAACACTGACTTTAGTGTGGCTTAATGACATTCATTAGATGTTCCACCATCATCCCTCTGTTCATATCCAAATGAAGGAAACTTCCTTGGTGTGGTTTAAAATATCTAATTACGGGTTTTTGTCTTCAAATGGGACCATGTAGGTTTCCCAATCATTCCCTGTAGTTTCCCAGCACACTGTTTTAGCTCAAAAGCTCATAACRAGGCTGGAATAACTCCTCTGATGACAATTCCACAGCTTTCATTGACAATCACTTCCAATCCCAGAATGATTGTTAAGTTATGATATTWCTTTTCATGATGCTTTCAAGTCCTCGTTAGTGAACTCCCCCAAGTTTTGCACACCCTGCTYTGTTCTTTTTATGGGCTCCACTTGACTCTAAGAGATGCTTGAGCCCTTCTACACCAACTCTTTAAGCAATGGCWGCATCCTTTTCTCTGAGCAGAGGCTGCTCAAATTATTTTTAATTACCARAAGACTATACACAAAATTTCCATCTTTATTTCACATCTCCCTTCCCAGCTCTCTTCTAAAGAACCACCGTATTGGGATAACTTCAGCATTTGTAGTCTAACTCGTTAGTGTTGTATAGATTATTATATTTTCTTGTAAGTACTCCCTTTTGAGTAGCCATGTAATTTTTTTTTGGATATTTGAAGCCGACAGAGGAAGAATTTTATTTTTTTTTTTCAGTTATTAGGTTTTTCATGTGCTCAAAGACTTATTTAATCACACATAAAGAACTTGGGCTGTTTGTCTTAAAAAAGGACAACCAAGAGGTGACTCTATTATGGTTTAAATATCTCCACAGGGAGAAATACCAGGTAGTAAAGAGATCTTTAATTTAGTAGAGAAAGACATAACAAGAAACAGAGCCCAGAAGCAAAAAACATATAAATTCAAATTAGAAACAAGACATGAATTCTAAAACATGTGAAAAAAAAATAACATAGGCTAAAACTCCCAGTGGTCTTGGTGAATGCTTCATCTTCCTGGGCTTTACAAGCCACATGCMGGTGGGTTTTTTTCTGGAAGGTATTTTTTCACAAATATACATTTTGGATTCATCATGGGAGTAACAGGAAAAGAAATCTTGGGGTTTTTTTTTCTTCAGGAAGCTACAGAAGATGTTCTAATAATCCTTTTRGGCCTCCAAACTTGAGAAATATTTGATTGACAAGGCAGTCCTGTTGCTATGGATATTGGGAGAAAAACTGACAACAGCAGGATGGGAACTCAGTTGTGAGACAGATAGCTTGATGTATAAAGGGTCAGAGCAAATTTAATTTCTGTGTGACACATGCACACAGAACCTGTCTTCACCAGCAGAAATAGATAGAAACAGGCACTCTGAGGAGGRAAAAAAACCTCACAGAAGCATATGGGCCACCCTGCTCCCAGATCTCGCTCTGGAGAGAAGTGGGTGGAAGAAAAAATAGCGTAGGACAGATATTAATTCATATGCTGACAGAACAGCCTGGGTTGGGAGGGACATCAAGGCACCATCTGGTCCAAGTTTCCATGGGAAAAGGGCCTGATGGGGTCACTCAGCCYCATCCCATCCTGAGAACCCCTTGTGAGGTTGTTCTGTTGGTTGATTGTTCTCACCATAAAAGTTTTCTCCCTTACATCAAGCTGAGACCTCTCCCATTTCTCCTCATCTTCTGGAAGTGTTTCCTCATGAAGAGAGAGACCCTGTTCTCTTTGAGCCACCCTCTAAATGCTGGAGTTTCCTTGAATGCCAAACTTCTGTGCTGGATTGCCTTTTCTACTGAAGAATGATTTTAATTTTGCTTTAAGAGTCTCGCTCTATCAGTCTGAGACCCACATGTTAATTTCTCAAGATCATTTTGAATGTTAATCCTACCCTTTTAAATCCTTTAATAACCTCTTTCTTTTTAAYGCCTGAACTGCTTTTCCTATAGCATCTTTTGCATTTTTAGTGAAAATAATAAAATCCAGAAGGAGTCGTTACTTGATTTTCCCCCTAAATTCTTCAACATCCCTACAGCCAGCTGCACACCCATTTTAGAGTAGTTATAAGGAAAGTRCATATTCCCCTTTTTAAATCCTTCAAAAGTGGATTCTGGGGATGAARGGGTGTGGGCCTGACTCCCYAAAATAYRTCAGTTAGACATATTTYAYTGTAAACAACAAGGAGAAAGGGAAKATCAAAGTTTYGTGCYRTAGATGCTTAGAGATCTCAATAGCAGCAGGTTCTTGAATGAAGTTGCAGTTTTGCCTGCTAAYCCTGTCAATATTTCCCTTTCATTCAGGATAAATCCAGAGCTGCCTGAGATTTAGGATGAAGTGCTTTGCTATGACATGCAAAGACGTGGTTCATACCGTTACTGCAGGGGAAATGAGCTAATAACAACTTCACCTGGTGCTAATTTCCTTTTCTTTACTCTGGCAAATGTCACATAAAAAGAAATTTAAATTCACCCAGTCAAAGTTGCTCCCTACATTGGTCACACTCAATTTTATGTATTCTGTTTCCCTTTGCTCTGCTTTGGTCATTCTATAGCTCCTCTCACCAAAAGAAAAAATAAAATTGAACCCCTTAATACACAGGCCTCAAGCTCACAACAAACACATGGGGCTCCAAACATTCCTTTTCCCACTTTTAAAAGGCTGAYCCTTCTGGAAGCTGTGGTCACACCAAATCATAGAACTGTGGAATCCCTGAGGCTGGAAAAAGCCAAGATCATCAAGTCCAGGCTTCCACCAAACACCACCATGGCCCATTAATGTGCCACATCTGCTTCTTTATTGAACCCTTCTGGGGATGGTGACTCCACCACTTCCCTGGGGAGCCTTTCCCAGCCCTTAAAGATCCCTGGAACACCACTGATAACTGAGGAAACTCTTCCTACAGGTTCACTTCCATTTCCCAGGACGTTTTGCTGCTGCTGCTGCCAAGCATTTGCTATAGCACCTGATCCTTTGGGACTAAAGCCTCCAGAGTACGGGGACAAGTGGATTCAGCCTGAGAGATCAAAACACAGCAGGAAGTAGGATTTTATTCCATGTGTTGTGAGGGCTGATGCAGCTGCTCATGCAGTAGAGATGTAACGACACCTCTGGGTTATACACACAATTATTTCAGTGTAAACACAGGAAAACCTTGCCTGCAGAAATTGTTGCCCGCAGTTCTAACTCGCTCTGCTCAGGTATTTACCYAATTTGGAACAAGAAAGGCAGTCATTATGCACTAAACTCTCCCAGGACACTCTGAACAAGTTYTCCCTGAATAATTGTGCAGATAACTCTGAAAAATTGGTCTTGGAGTGCCTGTAGCAATAGATACATTCATCATGAGAGCACTACCAAAATGCTATATTTAAACTTATCTAAGACTCTGAGCAAGTGGGAGTCTTATTAATGCAATTGTATTTGCAAACACAATCTAGTTAAAGAAGAATGGAAGGAATATAGATTACTCTTCCCCAGGGAGAGAGTAATTTTCTCCAGAGGCTAATAAAGAAATGATCTACGTTCAGGAGATTATTTTTCTAACTTAGTTGCACTCAAAAATTCATAAATAAATAAAATAATATTTAGTGCCGCATTAATTGGKAGGAAAAACACTTTTAACACATCAGACATCTGTAATATGTTTTTCTACACACCCATATTGTAACACAGATAACGGATTTAATTAATGCCTATTTGTTTGCAGAAGTGTTCCCATCCTTTATTTTAATGGCATCCATCATGGAAAACCATCTGCTGCTCACAGGGATGTTATTTATATTTCTGTAGAGATTCCATTTCAGTTTAGAATTATCAAATAATTGGCTATCAGATGTTAAAATATGTGTATGTCCTCTCAGTTTATTTGAAATGAAACCTGCTTAAGGTCTGATAATCCCTGCCTGTTTCAGACCCTAGATTTAATCAATTTAAGGACTAAAATAGAAGTAAGTTATTTATTTCCATWTTTTTTCTACATAATATAGAGATAATAAGGGCAAAATGTACAGAAATAGGGTGCACCTTTCTCCCTAGAGAAACACATTTCAGAATGGCTACTGAGGCTCCCCCGTGCCACAGAGGTGTATTTAGAGTCCTGAATTCTTACAGGAAAAAGGCAGCATGAAAAACTGGCAGCTGGCTGAGCTGCACCTTTAAAAATGCATGTCAGAATTACAGGAATTGAGTAACTCCGTCTCCTGTAGCCCTTGTACACGTTTTCAGGAATGTGACACTTCATTTTCTTATCCCAGGTAAATGYTATAACCAATCAGACATTTCTATGGCGATGGTAACAAAGATTTTCAGAACAAAATGTGTCACAGGAAGCGTTTCTAAGCACAGGATGGRTTGGGACTCAGCACTGAAGTGAGAGATATTCCAGCTGAGTACCAAAAACAGGGAGCAGGTGACACAAGAAACGAGTTTGTAATGCGAGGCAGAAAACACAACACCCAGGACCTCATTTCTACTTCCAGTGCTGTCATTTTTTATTCACTTCTCACTGGAACAAGTTCTTGTGAAACTCAGGTGAAGAGCTGARTGCAGATATTGGTGTGAGATGCTCAACAGATCCATCTTCCAATGGAGATACATCTGTGTGTGAACATCTGTCCTTCTCTTGCAGGTCTGCAGCTGCTCTGCATCTTCCCACAAGGAAGATCTCTGCTCCCTGATGACAGGACCTGAAGGATTGGCTGTAGCTGTGCCAGAGCAGGTTTAGGTTGGATATTCATAAAAACTTCTTCATCCAGAGGGTGGCTGGGYGCTGGAACAGGGGCTCCAGAGAAGTGGTCCCAGCACCAAGACTCCCAGAGCTCAAGGAGAGTCTGGGAAACTCTCTCAAGGCACAGAGTGGAATTCTTGAGGTGCCCTGTGCAGGGCCAGGACTTGGATTGACTGATCCTGATGGGTCCCCTCAACCCAGGATGTTCCAGGACTCTTACGAATAACCTGGAGAGTCACAGGAATATGTGGTTTGTAACACGGATGATTCCCTCACGTGGTACAGCAATAGTCTTGGAAATCTTGAATAACAACTTCAAAATTCAGCCATGTGCAATTGTAATGAATAGCAAGCCCAAAATAGCTCACAAGTTTTTTATTTCTTTTTTAAAACATGTAGAAAAASAACAAGGGAGGAGAAGGCCAGGCTGGTTGGAGCTTTGAGCACCTTGGTCTCGTGGAAGGTGTCCTTGCCCAGGGCTGCAATGAGAAGATCTTTAAGGTCTCTTCCAACCCAGGCCATTCCAGGATCCTGTAAAAATATGAAAATATGAAAATATGAAAATATGAACTCTTCAGACAGAGCTCTGCAGGCACCACTGTGAAAATGCCTGTGTGGAAAAGAAGAAGTCCTCAGTGGCTCAGGATTTCTTACAACCTCACTTGTCTGCTTGAAAATCTGCTTGAAGCTTTTTGTGTTGTACAGCTTGGATTGAGCACATTTTGTCCAAAATGAAGCCTATCCCACCAGGCAAAGACTTTTCTCAAATGTAGCAACAAAAACTGAGGCTGTTTGTTCTTCTGTAGMTCTTCCAGATAAACATTTCTTCCTCCTTGTTGCAATTCAATCATACACTGACAAGGAATAGCATTTTAGATTTCTGTTTTGTTCATTAATTCTTTTTCAAGTGAGAGTTATGAAGGGAGGTTAAAAGACCATGAGATGAGCAAAAAAATCCTAATGCAACATAAGTTTTTTTTCTGCATAATTTCTACTTARATAAGTATTCTTCCTCTCTGTGTTRCTGGATGTTTACMAGTTTTCTTGTAAGAAAAGAGAGAAYKTTAAGTTTCCTCTGATCACAGAAGCATAGACCTCACTCAGATGTTGAGCCTGTATTTACATTAATGTAACAGTGGACTGGAGGTTACAGATCCTATTGGGAGTCTGGATTTACCAGTTTGAATACTGCCCTGTGATATTCATTTTCAGCAGCTTGGAGCTGGGTCCTGACTTAGTGGCCTGAAGGATAGAAAGAACTAGCTCAGAACTTTTTTTTTTTTTTAATGATGTATGAATTTTTCTGCTTTTCTATTTGAATTGTCTTTTTTTGTGTTTTCCTTTTAAATGACAACTGGATGTTGTCTTCTGCTTTGGTTTCTGTTTCATGTCCAAAATATTTAAAGGTTTTTTTTTAAACAAAGGCAGATAGGATTTTAATGTTAACATTTGTAATAATGATAGATTTTTAATTGTTGCCTGAGTCAGCTCCTTAGGGAGTGGGATGTTACCTGTCAGGCACAGGGTGGAATTCTTGGGGTGTCCTGTGCASAGCCAGGAGCTGGATTCARTGATCCTTGTGGATCCCTTCCAGCTCAGGATATTCYGTGATTCTTTGAACTGCAAGGAACTGGGAGAAATCAAAACAAAATAAATGGAAGCCCAAGAAAAGTCACAGCACAGCTTCCATCTGGTCTAGGAATAAATCATAAATGGATCTCTCTACCTACACTTTAAATAAATATTCTGTGTATTACTCCTGTGGTTCTGAGAATGATTAATCAAGACTTAATGCTGTGATGGTGTGGCTGGTGTATTTAATCACTAAAGCAGAATAACAAAGTGCAATCAATATTGTAATGGAGGATTTTAAAGCTCTCTAAATTCATAYAGCCAGTTTAGGCAGTAAAGCAGGGGATGTTCTGCTTCAGGACCTCATTTGCTGTGTTTCTGAGCAATGTTATTTTTTTTCCTATACAATGCATATTTCAAAATCAGACTCAGAGATCCTCTCGAATTAATGCTGGGAAGAAAAATATTTTTATCAATAATTACTTTTTGGTTTGCTGGTTGTTTGTGGGATACTGCTATTTCTTCAATATCTGTTTTGCTGTGCAAATACATTTCTCCGTGGTCTCTGCATGGACTGGGATGAGGWGTTCAATGTTTAAAAGAAGATGCAGCAGCCTTTCAATCACTGATCTTATTGAAATAAAAATTTAATGAAATCACTTCTTTTTTCTCTTCACAGAATTGTGTTGTCCCACTACAAATTTCCTATATATGAAACTAGTCCAATAATAATAATAATAATAATAATAATAATAATAATAATAATAATAGTAGTAGTAGTAGTAGTAGTAGTAGTAGTAGTAGTAGTAGTAGTAGTAGTAATAGTAATAGTAATAATGTTGAAAAGTAATTTTGTAAATATTTTAAAAAGACAGACCGGGTTGTTGTAGGATTAATGTTACTTCCTGTGCAGAAAGTTGAAGAAAGCAGGAAAGTAATTTCATGAGAACCTCAAGTACCCATCATCCCAAGCTGGAATGTTAAGTGCAATTCCATTCTGTCTGAGAAGAAAGATCCCAGCAGCRTGGAGATGACTGAGGAGATAAAGAGAGTTTATCAGTGCAAATAACCTCCCAATCAATATCAAAAATAAAAACTGTTATGTCTGTTTGCTCAGTGAACAACCACTCTAACACATAAACTTTGGTACCACCCAAATAATAATAATAAAAATACTCATGCCTAACTAGTCTTTCTTCTTAAAGGGAGGCACTCTAATAAAATTTAAGTAAAATTTAAAATTGACTGTGTATGTTCAGAGGAACCATGAGGTCTGATTGTTTTTAGCTCTGCCCTGTGGATTCTCCAGTCTCTGATGAGATGATTGATCTCCTGGGATGTTGAGAACCTCAATTCAAGTTTCTCACTGGATTCAATAATCCAYATTCTTTAAAATGTTTGATACTTTTTACCTTCATGAGCTGCGTTGTTCTGATTAATAAGCAAAGTGAAGCACCATCAACACAGACAGACAGACAACATGCCTGAGCAAATGCACTTTCTTTAGAGAAAAGKCAGGAAAAATATTTCTTTGCAGGCACTCTTGGCTCAGCCTCCTTACCCAGGGAGTGAAGTCACTAAATTTCAGGCAGATTTAAGGAAACCAGCCTCATTTACATGGAAAACTGCTGGCCATTTGCAGTTTTCTGCTAAGTGGGAACAAATAAGGATGGGAGTTCTCAAAGCAGCTGGGAAGGGAGACAGAAAGATTAAAGAAGTTTTTCAGGAGAAAATGGAAAATGTCCTGGCAGGTAAAACAAAAAAAAAATCAAGTTTTCACAGTCATTTCTGAGGAGTCTCTCATCTCTCAGAGGCTGAGCTGAGCTCCYGTTGTGTTAAGCCAGACCTGGAGCAGGTAAGACCAAGTATGTTTGCTGAAAGTCTTTATAACGTCTGCCCACCTCTGGAACATTGAACTGGGTATTTCTATGAATGCTGAACAATCTCAGGAACAGGGAATGGTCTTGGGAAATCCCTTGTGAGAGAGAASAAGGAGAGGCAGGATGCCACTGGTGCAGTGCTGGTGGCTGCTTCAAAAACAGTCAGGGAACAGGCAGCTCTTGGGTTTGGGGATAAAAGTGGTCCAAGGCAAGGTTTACATCGAAAAACTCTGCTTGTAGCTCCCCACCCTTTCTGAGTTTATCCTAAATATYTTCAGAGAATCAGGGAATGGTTTACATTGGAAAAGACCTCTGAGATCATCGAGTCCAAACATTAACCCAGCACTGCCAAGTCCAGCATTGACCCATGTCCCCAAGTGCCACATCTACTAAATACCTCCAGGAATGGTCACTCCACCACTTCTCTGGGCAGCCTGGCCAGATGCCTGACAGTCTTTTTGATGAGGAAATTTTTCCTAATATCCACTTCCTTTCATCCTAACTCTTCTTACCTCGGAGGAGAGCCCGACCCCGGCCAGGCTGGACTCTCCTTTCAGGGAGTTGCAGAAAACAAGAAATTCCCCCACTGAGATTCTTTTTGTTTTCMAGGCTGAACAATCCCAGTTCCCCCAGCTGCTCCTCCCAGGGCTTGTTCTCCACACTGATCCCCAGCTCCACTGCCCTTCTTTGCACACACATTTATTTTGGTCCCTTCAGGAAGCCATAGGGTGATAATTCAGTTCTAGGAGTGAGAGCAACTGCTGCAAACCAGATTTCATCCACACCACAGGCAAAAAAAAAAAAAATATATCCCAGTGAAGGAGAAACAATGGCTTGAACAGCTGKTTTTTGTAGCATCCTGGGAGGCAAAGATTGAAATATCCAAGACACCATGGTCCTGCTGATACAAGTTCTGGAAAGCTGTGCTTTCACTCCWGGAAATTTGGAAAGATGTCATCTTCATACAGAATTATTTCTTTATRATTTTAATGATTTGTTACGTATATTCTTAGTGGTTAAGAGCATTCAATTCAGTAGTAAAAGACGTGGTTGTGTATAGTTTGAGCTGTCAGGAATTACTCTCTCCCTGTGCCTTCAACAAGGAATTCCCCACTGTCTGCTGGGGTMTGTCCCATCCTCACCAAAAGGACAAAGAGCTCCCTAGAGTAAAAAAAAAAATAAAAATCCTGTAACAAGATTTGGGAGCAACAGGACCTAACCTTAAACAAATACCCCAAATTGTAATCACTGTTTTCCCCATGGAGTTGTAGTAATAGATAAGCAGAATAATTGATGCTTTTGAGGTGCTTCCAAAGGATCTGAGAAGGCTTTTCTGCACTTTCTTTAATTCACATGTCAACAGATGGAAGTAGCCATCCTTGGGATGGACAATTACTGTGATGCTGTGTTAAATGGCAACAAAACTTCTTTCATAGTTTTATTGCATTAAATGCAAACTGAGCTCACTCAGGGTGGTAGTGCTGCATCTCCTACTAAAACAACAAATAATATTTTTTTATCCTTTTTTTTTCCCAAATTATTGGCTCAAAACAAGTTAAACCTGACAGGTAGAAGATTGTGTGTCTCCTGCACTTAGGAGCTCTTGCATCACAGGCGCAACGAACGCTGCTGACAAAATTGAGCTGAAAACAAAACTTGTGCCACTGAACACCTGCCATAGCTAATATTAGGATCTATAAAAAGACCCTACAAAAGTCAGTGGGATATTTAACTCACTATTTCCTCTCTTGGAAGGCAGAGCAGCRTCCAATTCTGTGTCCAAGGAACAGCTGCATGTGTAGGTGTGGAGTATTCCAGAAATACTCCGACCACAGGCAAAGAGAGGCAGCTGGTTGTCACAAAATTATTTCAATACATAAAAGGAAAAATTGGAGGTCGGTGTGTCTGCATTTATTTTAGACCTGTGACCTGACCTGCTGGACAGAAGGAGGAGATCACTGTCTGCTTTGCTTCAATCAGCTCTAAAAATGTGAAAAACAAAACACAGCTCAAATGAAAAATTAAAAGCCTTAAGTGTGTTTTATTRGACACTCAGTAAATTGCAGTTCAAGAAAGGCCACACTGATTATTACTGGCCAGCCTGGGATGCCAGGAAAATGAAAGTAAGTTATGAAAGGATGACAATTTCTAGGTAGACATAGAAATATAAACCAATTGAAGGAGGAAATAATTACAATTATTAATATAATTTAAGAAAATGGATAGGTGGTAAGAGAAACAAAACACAGGGAAATATTTGATTAAAAGAACTACAGGTTAGGTGTGAGCCARTCTTGCATATACCAAAAACAAAATRAAGGCAAGTGGTGTTACTGAACCCCTTATGAAATAAGTGGGAGAAGGTAAAAAGTAAAGAGTTGTTTGTGAAATAATTAAATAATTTAGACAGTGCTAGAGGATGACAAAAGATACCTCAGTCTACTCTGCCAGAGGCTGGAGTGGATGCTTAATGTCTACCACAAACACTGAGAGGTCCTAAAAATTCATTTAAAAGTTTACAGATAGAAGTCTGAGAAGTCTGCTGGAAAGTTCCTGTGTCTTCAGCAAACCCTGGGGAAATCATCCTGGTCAGTGTTGCTGCTGAAGGTGGTCTGTGGGGTCTAAGAGGATGCTCAGTCCTCGTGTCACCACGTGAGGTGACACTGGTATTGTACAGCAAGATGTTTTCCTGTTGGGTAGAAAGAAAAAGAAGCAGGAGTAAAGCACCAGAAGATGCTTTCCAGAGATACTGCACCATTTTTGGGTGGAAAGCCTGATAAGTCAGAACGTATCAGCCCTACGTATTCTTCCTGATGCTCAACTTGAACCTCTCCTGCCACGGAAGATGAGTGCTGGCCTGACCAGAGAAGGTCTTTTCAGATATAGAAAATCTGAATTGATAAATATTGGTGCAAAAGTTGGGATTTTTTTGTTACTGTCAATGCACATGACAATACCATTAGATCCAGGATGTTTCTGAATGCTTTGTTAGACTTTGGGGAAAAAAAGTTTTCTCATTTTTTAAAGGAATAATTTGATACATGAGAAGAGTTAGATTCAACCCCAGATGTGTTTCTCKTCTTCTCTCACCTCAGTTCCCCCCTAGGGAAAGTGTTCACCAGTTCTTCTGTAAAATCTCTTCTCTTATGAGGATGAATTTATGAAAGTTGTGAGCTAATGGTAAGAGAGTGTTTATACATACATTAGAGAAATTACAGTAAGCAACTGTCAGACACATTCAGGATCATCCTCTGTCAGTCTTTCTCTTTAAAACAGAGGTGTAATTACTTTTATCTCCCTCCTACTGTGCTTTGAAATCTCCATGCCTGGAAATACTCATATATTCCAGRGCTGGATCGCATTTGTACTTGAAAAGGAGTCAGTTCAGGAATAACTTACAGGACTATGGCTCAGCTGCAGCACTTTTAATGAAGAAGTGCCAGAAAAACAATGAAGACAGCTTTTGATTAATGTAGGAACTTCAGTCCAAAACTGTCAGAACTTCATGTTGTCATCATAATGAAAATATAATGGATGTGATCAGGAATGCCATCCATCTTCCATTTGCTGCTCACCGAATTTGAACCAAAGGTTTCTGGGGAATTTTTTTTTAAATTTTTGCTCTCATTTTTGGGAAGTGATTTCCCTTGTTAGAATTCAAGTGGAATGGAAAGGGCAGTAAAAGTCTTTGGGACTGGGAATTAGGACTCAGACCTGAGAAAATTAAGAGCAGATTGAAAATGTTGTTTTTGATTAATCAAGAAAGCTCAGAAGAGGAGAGAAGTTTAGGAGAGGTGAGGTGACCTTTRAAAGAAAGAGGCAGGAAGAGATGCTTCTTCTAAATTCTTTCTTGAACAAATTAGGGGCATTAGGACATCAGGGGCATAAATTACTCTGTAAACACAGGAGTTCATTAAACTTCTTCCCTATGGGTCTGGGCTCTCAGCAAGCTGGTTTGTTGAAGATGTCCCTGCTCATTGCAGGGGGGTTGGGCTAAAGATCCTTTGGAGCTCCATTCAAACCCAAATAACCCTATGATTATATGAATCATAACAATCTATATCAAAATAATAATATTGTCACATTTAGAAATGTTCATGTGAGTTTTCTGGTCTCTCAGAAGGTGTATGGTCACGTTGTGATGTTTCCCTCTGTGAGACACTTCAGTYCCCTCAGTTCTCAGTTCCCTTATCTGTCTATTTTTTATATCAGTTTAATGACAAAAGTTCAGACTATTCCAGATGTCTCCCTATTTAGWTGTTTTTTTGAAATTGGCTAGTTGTTGAAACTTTTAGGAGAAACAGGCAGGCCATAATGATATCTCGATTCTGATTTCTGAAAGATAAACGAAAGCAGAAAARATAAATATTTATATATATTTGTAATATTCTGTTCATTAAAGAATTGCAGAACCACAGAATCACATGAGGTTTAGGATTACAGAATCACAGAATCACAGAAATTCTAGGTTGGAAGAGACCTTTAAGATCATCGAGTCCAACCCATGTTCTAACACCTCAACCAGATCATGGCACCAAGTGCCACATCCAGGCTTTTTTTAAACACATCCAGGGAAGGACCCTGTGGAGGTCACACAGTCCTACCCCTGTGCCAAGGCAGGGTCCCCTGGAGCAGGTGACGAGGAACACATCCAGGTGGGTTKGGAATGTCTCCAGAGAGGGAGAATCCACACCCTCCCTGGGCAGCTCCTCCAGAGCTCTGCCACCCTGCATGGAAAGAAGTTGTTCCTCGTGTTGAGGTGGGGTTTGTTGCAGTTTAGTTTATGACCATTGACCTTGTCCTGTCGTTGGGCACCACTGAAAAGAGTCTGGCACCTCCCTCTTGACACCAATGTTCGAGATACAAAATATTTGAGATATTTGTATTGATGAGATTCCCATCTCAGTCGTGTCTTTCCCAGACTACCCAGGCCCAGCTCCCACATCTCTCCTCACAAATGTTCCAKGCTCCTCATCATCTTTGTGGCCTCTGCTGGACCCTTTCCAGTAGCTCCTTGTCTTTGTGGAGACCAAAATAACACCAGGGCTGGAGGATCACCTCCCTCGACCCCCACACTTTTCTTTACGAACCCCAGGATCCCTCCTGGCCCCCAGGGGACACTGCTGGCTCATGGACAACTTGTCACCCACTAGCACACCCAGGTCATTCTCGGCAGAGCTGCTTCTCATAGATCGGCCCCCAACCTTTGCTGGTATTTGGGATTATTCCTCCCCAGATACGGGACCCTGCACTTGCCCTGTTATGGTGCAGGTTCTTTTTTCTTGTTCTTGCCAAGGTCAGGATGAATGATTCACTGGAAACATAAATTAGAGTTTGGACTTGGTGATTTATTATATCTTATCTATTCACAGACTATTTACAGACTCACAAGCCATCAGCTTTAACCTAGAAAAACATGGCAAAATGGCCACTACTAACTTTTTCCAAGGTCTTTTAAGCACTATTTGCCCAATAACGAGATGACACCAATACTATTGAGATAACACCAATATTATTTATGTTTTTGACCCAATGATGACCACTAAAGGTCTGCAACGAGGACCTTTTTCACCCAATTACAGACAACCACGTAAACCCATGAAGAAGAAGGAAGAAGAAGGTGAAAAAAGAAGGATGTAGACAAAATCTCAAATCCTCCATCTTGGCTCCCACACATTACTCTATACTAAAGTCTTAAATCTAAGTTTTCCACCTCACACAACACCATTCAAACTACACACCCACAACCCCTGTGTTATCACTCAATCTTGGGAGCCTGTCCCCAGGCCTCAAGTCAAATGTGGTGAGGGCGCTCAAGTCAGCGCCCTTTTAACACAAAAAGACTAAAATTTTCAGCTTCCAGGGTTCCACCATTGCTCTTGTTGAACCTCACTGGGTTTCTCACTGCCCAACCCTGTATCTTCCTGTATGACTCCTAAGTCACGTATTCCTGGCCAGTGACACTGCCAGCATTTCTCTATCTCGTTATCACCCATTCAGCCTCTTTAATTGTTGTTATGTGRTTGCGAGTTCCCATAGAGACTAATGGCCATTGCCACTGGAATATTGATATTCAATTATATCTGCTCTCTGTTTATGCTGTAGTCCCTTCCACTTTCTTAATTTGAGAGATGAGTCTGTGCATTAGGTTGTTGKTTTTTCTTTAACCAATAGAAGAGCAGATTAATTAAATTTCTTCCTCAATAAAGGATATATTGCTCAGGATATGCACCAGGTTAAATTTCTGGTAAGGAAAATAAACCATCCTGAACATTGCAGTTTGAGCAATATRACAGAAAATTCATGAGGAATAAACCTATTTCCATTCCACCTGTTATCCCAATTATTGGCTTTGCATCTCAGAGAAAGGAGGCAGAAGGACACTTAAATTTGTAAGTCATTTGTGGTACTCATTGACAACCAGATCAAGCTTCATGTTCTTGTAAATGTTGTCTCTGTAGGAAGTTAATTCCTTACAATGGAGATGAAAATRCTCTTAAGGGCTGGAATCAGTCAGTCCCTCAGTTACAAGTAATTGACTCTCAGGTGCTGGTGATGACTTGCTGCAGGTGAGATGCAAATGTCTCAGTGATGCAGTAATTTCAGGTAGGTTTCTCTAGTCCTCAAAAGTCTAAAATAGAYCACTGGTGTGCTCAGGGTTTAAGGGAACTTTTAAAGGTCATCTAGTCCAACTGAAATGATCAGGGACATCTTCCACTAGATCAGTTTGCTCAGAGCTCCCTCCCACCTGAATGTTTCCAGGGTGACAAAACTTACTTGCTCTGCTCTTCTTTGCCACATTCATCTGCATGAATTTGGTGATTTAACACCTATTTCCTGTACATCTTCTCTGTTACTGTCAGATCAGGTGTCATCTCTTTTAATTCCCATAAAGTGACATCCTCTCACGCATCTTTATTTTCAGTAACATTGTTTGTCATTGTTTTTGGCAGGCATGACATTGATATCACAAAGCCCAAAGGGAATAAAAGAATAAATACTTGTTAAAAGTATGATTTAAAATTAATTGTTGCTCGGTGAAGACTCAGGATAACACATCACGTAAAGGCATTACATAAAACATCACGTAAAGGCATCACTTGCCCAGCAGTGCAGAATTGTTTTAGCAGCCATGACTGAGTGAAGTCTCATTTCAAAGAGTGCTTATCCCAATTGCAGCCCTATCCCTGCTCCAGTTATCCTCTGAAAAATTGGAAGCTATAATTCCTTGGGTGAGATGAAGACAGGACTTTTGTGAGTGGTAGCTGGTGTTCTCATGGGCTATGGGTTCAAGGAGAGGGGAAATATTCATGGATATGACAGTCCCCATCACATCTATGGAATATTCATTTATATATATATATATACTAACTTTCTGAGCTTCTGTTTGTAAACAGAAACACCAAAATATCACAAAAATCTTCTGCTGTCAGTTGTGGTTTTCAGCGGCAGCTGCAGCAGATATTTCTGCTGGAAAAAAAAAATAGAAAAGAAAAATCAAACCTTAGTACCCTAAGCAAAGGAAAATTTCTKTAGCAATCAAGAAGTGATTGCACTCCCTGATTGTTTCTACTGGCAAATGACAGTGATTAATGCTATGCCAGTGCATCTCAAGATTTTGGAAGTAGGAGCCTCTTTCGTTCATCTGTGTCTSTGGAGCATTATTCTCAGGAGCAGCTTGGTTTCCTCAAGACTCAGGATGAGGAGAAATTATAACTGACTTCAGCAAGTATTGGCACTCATTCCCTCCCACAAGGAACTGAGCTGCTGCCAGAAAGTAAAAGTGGCACAAAATTGGTCAGGCAACAATCACAGCCTACACTTGCTCCTCTCTTACATCTGGTCCCTGGAGAAGTGAGAAGTTGTTGACTGCTCTGTGTGATGCTTTGGCTTCCCTTTGAGCTCCTTGGTYGTGGYTTGAGAYGTGGGATGRAGAAGGAAAGGCAGTGCCACTGCCMTRTTTCCATCCTAATTTGAAAATCACCAGTCTAGGAGTGCAGTTTTTTCTGTTTCTAGAAAAGGTTCAGGCAAATTTTAACAGAAGAACCAGAACACCTTAAAAGTTCTGAACCCRCCTGACATTTTGAAAAACCTTTACAGATCAATTATGGACTGAGCAGGAAGTCTGACAAAGGGCTCCACTGCCTTTAAATTGCTCCATCCTCTCTGAAAAGCAGGAACAGATGTTCTTTGAGCTGCCACGTTAAGCTTTTATCCAACTCATTTCCCTGCTCTGAGCCTGTCTGGTCTCCCTGGGCCGGGTTCTGGTGGTTGCATTCAGACTCCCAATCTTCAAAAGCAAGGAAATGATTTTTAGCTTGCACCGAAGCCACATTGATGCATGTGAGGGYATGGAAGAGTTGCTGTGGTGACAGTTCAGCAAACACTCAGATCCAGTGACATCCATGAGGTTAAGGAAGTGCTTAATCAGGGTTTTAAACTGCAGTCAGTGAGAGCAAAATATCCCTCTGGTCCTCAAAAAAAAAAAAAAAAAA
>CADDXX010000208.1:204926-217959 GCA_902810485.1 Alauda arvensis | reverse complement strand
AACCAAAAAAACCCCATCCACTTCATTGGATTATTGTAAGTGGTGCCAAATAAATTTTGTAGCTGTAACAAAATTAGGACAAATTTTATTTTCTTTATCAATTTTGAAAAGTAGCCATACATTGATGCTTGTCTCTTTTCCATGTTCCAATTCTTGGGTGTAGAATTCATTTTGGCCTCAGAGACCTGGAAGCATTTTCCCTGTTTTACTATGGAACTGGAATGACATACTACATAGTTAATTCAAGAATGTTATTAGGTGTTGTACACAGCATGTTTCCCTTTTTGACTTTGTTCAGAATATAATCACTTTAGAAAAGTAGAATTTATGTTTGCTGAATATTATTTTTCACATGGTAACACATGGTATCTCCCAGGTTTTCTGGTTATCTTCTAAAAACTCTTATGGTCATTTAAAAATGACCATAAGAATCTTGCCCAAACTGTTTTTCTTGTGCTCCAGCTGTCTCCTCACCATTCTTGTCTGATGGTGGAATTACCAGAACTCAACAAACCCCTCACAGATTATGGACAAGAAACGTGGATACTGTTTATGGAAGAATGATAAATAAAGAAATACCAGAAACTTTTTTAACTTATTTCTGAATACTATATCACAAAGTCACAGAATGGTTTGGGTTAGAAGGGACTTAAAGATCATCCTGTTCCAACTCCCCGCCATGGGCAGGGACACCTTCCACTATCCCAGGTTGCTCCAAGTCCCATCCAACCTGGCCTTGGACACCTCCAGAGATGGGGCATCCACAGCTTCTCTGGGAAACCTGTGCCAGGGTCTCACCATGTCCACAGGAAATAGTTTTTTTTCCATGAAAAAAAATCTCTGTTTCTATGAAGCAGGGCTTTCTTGTAGCTGTTTTAATACTTTAATAAATATAGACCTAAATTTCCACATGTATTTAAATATTTATAATTATTATGAACAAAAATATGATGGAACTATGCAGTGAAACTATGACAGCTTGCCTGTAAAAGAAGTGTTTTCACAGTGCAGTTTTACTTTTCTTTTCCAGACAACCTATAACAAGATTCTTAGTTTTCAAAATTCTGAAGCTTACAGTCTCTCTACTGGACTTTCCAATAAGAGAATCATCAAAAATAACACTGAAATTTTTAATARAATATCATTCAGTGCCACAWACTGTGGACCTTCTCTGTGGTTTCTCATTCTTGCTTCAGAATTGTTCAGGTATTTTTAAGTCCTGGTTTGTTGAGATTTAAAATGCAATTGGAGTTTTTCCTTCAGTAACTTGTCACACAGAAGCTGCTCCCACAGTTTGTGTCCTGCATTTCATAAAACAGAGCATGATGAACAAGACCAGCCAAGAAGAACTTCAGCAGGCCACACAGCAATCATTTCCTTCCAAGAAATAGTGATAAATAAAAACTTATAGAGCGTCTTGTAGAGTCAAATGTTCCTAAGCTGTTCCCTGCTTGAAAATTTTCTGATTAAGGAGCGTCCACCCTTTTTAGCTTGAGATRATTCCTCCTCAGGCAGTATCAGTGCTCTTACCCAGGTGTTACTGGGCAGGACATCCAGAACAGCTAAACAGAAGCACAGCTCTCAGGCCTGGCTAACAGGGACTTTGGCTGCCAGGGTTGGGKTGGGCTTTGAGTTGGTTTTAAGATAGTCCAGGACTGAGGGAGTCTGCACAGACATGGTCTGTGGTACCAGATGGAACTGCTGCTCTGTGGGAGACCAGAGTGTTCCTCTGGGTCTCCTGGATGGGCAGCAGCCAGGACAGGGAGGATGGGCTCACACAGCCTGCTTGAAAGGTAGCAATGGCTTTGATCTGACACCGTGGAGAAGGCTTCCAAAACTGTCTGAGGGTTTGGATGACACGAGGGTTTGATTGGTGTGTTTTTTATTATATCACTGGGTGTATAGATATTAGTTTTAGATTTATCTGTATTCTTATTTTAGGGCAAAGATGGAGGCAGATCAATGTGATAAAGTCACATTTTCCTGCTTTTCTCTTCCTCTTCCTCTTTGCAAAGGGTGATGGTTTGTTAGGATTGGGTAAAGGTGTGATTTCACTGTGTGACTTGGATTTTAGTTATTGGATTTTAGAAGAAAACAATGTTAACGTAATTTAGATTATAAAAACCCAGGTGCTGTTCTTGGGCGGGGAGAATTCACTTTTCCAGCTGCTTGTGAACACCACGCTGGTGTGACTGAACTTATAGATAAGGCTTCTAAAATAAACATCTTCAAACTGCAACCCAAGGACTCTCTGATCCCTTCTTCCAAGCACGGGCAGTGAGAAAACAGCCGCTCAACACCGTCCGGGGTTATCTCAGAAGAGATATTCCGTCACTGCTCCAGTGTCCTTGGTGCCTGGAATAAAACACAAAACCTTTCCAGTGTTAAAATGATAAAGTAGAAGRAAATGTTTAATTGAAAGCTTCCAAGGTGCACAATATGGCAACATGCACACGCGATACAGTGTTTCTGAAATTTTTATAAGCTTAGTTGATCAGTGATTCTATCAATTATTGTCCAATTATAGGAGCAGTTGGTTGGGTAATTTCCCTCCAGGGTTCTGCCCCCCACCCAACTTTTATTCTTACACTTTATTGTGTCTACAATGTATGGTGCAAAATGTCCTTGTTAGACTAAAAGCAAGACTAAACAAAGTTCCAGATTGTTTTAGTAAGGGTTTGATAAACTACAGTAGAGGGCAGGGAAAGTACTAGAAATTGTAACTATGTATTAACAGTCCACAAAGATACAAATATATGAAAAAAGTATGAAAAAGGGTTAAAATCTTTAGGCATCATCCTCTTCCTAGAAATCTCCTTCCTGGCTTCAGGATAGAAGAAGCAGTGGCCCAAGTCTCTCTGATGGGAGATTTGGCATTGGAGGTGATGGTGGTTTCACAGGTGAGAGATGAACCTCAGTTTAAACACTGAGCTGCCAAGTGAAGGAGCTATAGGAGGAGGTGGGCATACTGTAATTTAGCTTTCAGCGTGATTTTGGATCAGAAAACCTCAGATCAGAGGTCTTTTCCACTCTCTGTTATCCTTTATTATCCCAGATGTCGCGCTTCTCTCTCTTCCTGGTGAGCCTTAACAGGGATTTGCTGTCTTTCCGTCTGCAGTTGGATTTAATTACAAGCAAAAGGTGTCAAGTCAGAAACAACAGGCTGGGCTAATAAATTTCCTSTGCAGGAATCATGTTGCCTATTGGGAAAGCTCTAAGAACACAGAGGAGGGGCATAGGTTAAGAGAGAGGAAACATTTCACACTGTTGTCTTCTGCAAAGTTATTGCACTCCTGAACAGCAGCAAATGACAGACTGAAATATTTGCAAGATTCATGGTTAATGTCTGCATATTCATTTACACTTATCCTAACCTCCCAGTGGGGCACATGCTCTTCAATTGAGGCTACGCAGATGTATTTAGAACTTGTTTTATCTAATTTTTTTCCTTATAATTTTTTTATTTGATTTAGCTGCTTAGCAGCACACAGACAAATACGTACACACAGATTCATACACCACTGAAAGTCTCTTTTAATCTGAATTTTGAAGGTATTGAGCAGATCCACACAGCCTAGTCCTTAAGGACCTGTTCCTCCTACAAATTCACCAGCTGTAATTCAAAGAAACTTGTAAGGTTAAAGAGGAAATATTATCTTTGCTGTCACAGAGAGAGGAAAATGCCTCTGACTCATTTCCCTGACTGAAAARCATTTGTTCCCTGATGTTATTATCCAGTCTGCTAAAACATATATTTATCAAAGTTTAAACCAACAGAAGGAGAAGAAATCAGCAGGAATCCTGTTTAACCTCATTTATCGTCGCTCTCAGCAGAGGTATTAGGCATATTGAGCAGTAATTAATTATTTAAGATAGCACTAGATATTAAATGCTTTGAATTGTAGGCAAACAGCCAAATAGATGTCTTTCAGATTTTTTTYCTCTTCTAATAGGAGCCCCTGGACATTTTAGCTAATAAATGACTATGTTYTCACAGATCAGCTGTTTATATAATGTGGAATCCATCTCTGAAGCTGAAAATGGGCATTCCAGGAAAGAAATGGGAACCCTGTAGTGGAGAAACAGGGCTGGGAGATGTGTAGAAGCACAGATTGTTTCAGATGTGCCCAGAAGTGCTACATAATTTAGTCATTGGTTGAATCTCTCTTCTCCTGGAGATGGTAGGGGTAGTGACAGAATGGAGTTTGCACAACGAAGATATCAAGATTTTAACAGTCCAACAAGGACAAATTAGAGCTGTGACTTCTAATCCACAGTTGCACTGGTTTGGAGCCCCACCACTTACCTGAAACTTTTATTCTGGATTTTGCTCCACTGGAACTGAGCCATGGGACTGAAACTTCTCTCTAGGCATTGTCAGACAAGAAGGTTCTGCAGTTGGTCATAAAGTACTGCTGTCTAATCAAAGAAATAATGTGGCTCAAACCCTCTCTGGATGAACATATCCAGCAAATAGAGAGAATTAAATTACCTTCATCCATACTGTTTTGAAAAAATAAATTGTCTCTTCACTTCTTATTTCTGCCCTCAAAAATTGCACAGATCACTGGAGAAAACAGATCAGAAATAGACTCAAGTACCAGTAAAAACATGTGAGAAGACAAGATCAGCTTAGACAAAAAAATAAAAAAAAGGAAACAAACCCAAAACCAATCACTCTCTGTCAGAAGTCAAACCCTTAAAGGGAAGCCATGAAACAGTGGAAAAAACTTGGAGGAGTTAAGCTTATCTTGTATAGAACCACCAGTGGCTATTTCAGTCTGTTGTTTAGGGGGAATCCTGATTCTGAAACATCTTTGTGATGAAAAGTGACTCAGCAGTTTGACTTCATGATTTTTATTCCAGTGTCTGAATGTTTAGTACTGCATGTCCTCACAAGGAAATAGAATCTTCACATCAGTGCCAAATCAAAGGAAGGAAGATTTATTTTGACTTAAAAGTATTTGGTTGGTTTGGGTAGCTGTAGGTTTACTGATGACTTCAAAGTCTGGGAATTATGAGTACCTGAAWGATATCAATACCAGTCTAGAAAATAAGTTAATGGAATAGAAAGTAAGCCCATTTGTAATTAATGGTTCTGATTATTAGATGTATTATAATGGAAATAATGAGAAAATCCAATTATGTCCYAATGCTGATTTCCATTAAGGGAGGGATTACATTACTGTGGATTGGACAGGAAGGTCCAGAAGTCATTACCAGGTCTGCTAAATCCAAAATGGATTAAGCTTCCAAGAGTGTTCTGTAAAAGAGTGCTCTTAGCATCGTTTGGATGCTGGAGTTCAGTTCATCTCCTGAGGACCTCTCAACAAAAGCTGCCACTGGTTTGAGAAGAGTGCAATAGATCAGAGATTTTATTATTCCCCCACTTCTGTTTGATGTCACAKAGGCATTTTGATTGTTTTTCAGACAATTAAAGGCAGGCTGCTTGTGCATGGAGTGCTTGTTCTCCCAGTCGGGCTGGCCCTGGAGCCTCAGAGCAGCAATAGCTGTCAGACAGGCACTTACATTAAGTACCATGTTGACATTAAAGGGATGGGGAAAAGTGCCCTAAAGAGTATTCCCCTCCCAACCCTCCTCCCAGCAGAAGGTAACATTTACTCCTCAGCCCGGGATAAATTACCATATTAATTATTCAAAACACTTAACACCGTCAAACAGAAATGAATTCACCAGATGCAATCGAGAGCCAGACGCAAGATATCAATGGAGTTTAAGGGTCTTGGCTCTCCTGAAGTGGGGGAGTGGAGAGGCTGTGCGCTGCCTCAGGAGGGAGGGGAGGAGGTCAGGCCAAATTGCAGCTCTGACCAAGGGTGAATTCCCCCTTCTCCCAAAYGACGTATCCATGATAATATCAGCACTTAAGGGAATATTAAAGAGTGTGATGGGCTCAGAGAGAACTCTGAGAGCAGATGCAGCTCTGCAAACCAACTGTGCTTTGAACCAGGGGAGTAAATCTCCCCTGCTCTGGTAATCTCACTGCGACACCAGTGCAGGTAAGGCTTTTTTAGTTTGGAATATGTTGCCCCACAAAACTCTGTTGGTCAGGGAATGTACTTCCTTATGCCTGGGCAAATCTGTGCAATGTAAATCCAGACTAATATTTTAGATTGGTTTTACATGGTGATGTACAGGACAGAGCTCAGCCTCTGTTCTTCCTCTTTTACTGCTTACCTCCCCCATACTGTCTGAGGTACAGAAATCAGATGTTTCTTCACATCCTTATTTTAACATTTCCGAGCTGTGACACAGCAGCCTGGGGCAGTTCCTGTGGTTTGTGGTGAGTGGTTTAGTGTCTGCTTGCATACGAGAGCTGTAGTGGCTGAACTCCTGCTCAGTCATGGCTTTGTCCCACAGAAGCAATGTGGTGAAAAAAGTTTTAGAAATAAAAAAGTGAAATTTGCAATGCAAATCCACAGAAAGCATATCTAGACTAAGACATCTTCTGCTTTCAGTAATTCTGGGGCTGGATGACTCTCTAGCTGAGAGTTTAGCACATTTTGTTTAATTAAGCCTTCCTTTGGCTTGCCTTGAGAGCTGGTTCTGTTGATTCTGGGCAGACAGCAGGAACAATTCAGTTGTAGGGAGCTGTAGGGGAAATTCAGGTCCTGGCCTTTCCTACCCCAGTGCTCTCCCAGTGAAATGCCTATCAGAGGCTACTTTGGCTCATTGCATGGCAAGACCAGTGAATTCCATATTTTGTTGCCTCACACCAGCTGGCTGTGCCCAGGTGTTGGCAGTGGGGGCTGCAGGATAGCCAGGACAAATAAACTGGATTTCCCCTGTGTCAGACACAGGTTTCAGCCTCTACCTGGACCTTTCCCCACCTGTTGAGTGGAAGTGAGAGAACAGTGAGGTGCAGGGTTGGCAGCTGCCCCTGGCTGAGGTGGGTTCAACCTCCTCCTGCTCCTCCTCTTCCTCTGGCTTTGGTATTCACAGTTTTCCCTCACACTTCTCCCTCACTCCCCACACTGCCATGCAGTGGTTTTGCCTTCCCAGCCTAACGAAGTCAGAATGAAGCAGAAGCACCACACGGGAGAGAGGACATTCCCAAAAAAAAAAAAAAAAAAAATGGTGCTAAGCTGGTGGGATGCTGGAAGTACACACACACACACAGAGTCTTCCAGTTCTTCTCACACTGATTTCAAGGCTTAAAAGAATTTTGTGGAGTGGGTGTCTTCAACCTTTTCTGTGAAGGAGGAATGACAACCCCTYGTGTAAGGAGACAAGGTGCAAACTCCGAAATGAGTTCTCCCYCTTGGATGATTCCTGTCTGATGCTCATTTACTGCCTGTCACCAACTCCTTTTTGATTCCTTCCCTTTCTGATCTTCCTCAGCTTTCTGCTTCCAGTCCTCTTTTGCTCTTGCTTGTCTGATCACTGTTGAAAATAACAACTCATTTTAATATGAGCTGAGGGAAAGGGGGGAAATTAGGCAGAGGAAACAAAAGTCTGTGAGACTTTTAAAGCCATGCTCTCACTGACTCGCTGTGAAGTGCATCAGCTGTTCAAAAATGCTTCAGGAATACATTCCTTTGGGATCAGCTCCTGGAGTGCAGTGTCTATGAAATAATTTAAAACCAGAGAACATCCAGAGATCAGAGCTAGAGCRAAACATCAGACTAAAACCCAGTCCTTCTGTCCTGTAAAACAGTGAGTATGAAATTAAAAAAACCTTAGCCAGGAAGGTAAATATGGCAGGATGAGCTGGAATTGTGTGGCAATATTGGAGATAAAGCCATAGAATTTGCATAGAACCACAGAATTACAGAATGGTTTGGATTGGAAGGGACCTTAGAAATTATTCCATTCCAACCCCATGCCATGGACAGGAACATCTCCCACTAGACCAGGATGCTCAGAGCCCCGTCCAATCTGGCCTGGAACACTTCCAAGGATTTTCTRCATTCCTAATTGCYAGTGGAGTTCTGGAGAGCTTTCCTTGGGCTCTCAGGGTGAGTTGAGGGTGGGTAGTTCTGTTAAAACCAAATTAACCCTTGTGCTGTGCCCCTTGCACACACAATTCACACTGAACCTGTGTCATGTGTTGTGTGTTTGGGCACAATTCATCCCTTCCAACCTTTCAAGGTGTGCTGGGCAAGGACATAAAGGTTTAGGTTTTTCAAGCCCTGTGCAATGCAAAAAAAAAAAAAAAAAAAAAAAATCTTTCCCTTCCCAGATAAGATGAGGCATTTATGGAAGAGCTGAAAATTGTCAACTCTTTTCGCATGAACAATGATTGAGTTTTCATTTTCTTTTTTTTTGAGGGAGAGAATCAATTTTATGTGAAAATGAATCAGATTCTGCTCAGGCAAAATAGAATTTCTAAGGACAATTTTGAATCAATATGAAATGTTCTCTTTTGTCAAATGATTACAGGGGTAGGAAAAATAGAGATGGTTTTTGGACCTGCTTCTGTGATTGGTCTCTGCGAGAGTCTCTGATGGAGGGAAGGGGATGTGGGCCATGATTTATCAGCAAAAGGATGTCACAAAATCTGAATTAGATGTTCCTTTTTGAGTGCTACAGAAAAAAGCCTAAAAAACTGGTTAGAAACATATCCCTCTCTCTCTCTCTCTCTCTCTGAACAACATTCTCTATGGAATAGGGACTTTATCCAAATCCTGCTAAGAAACAAAATAATGATTACCTGGACATTATTTTTCTAACACATAGTCATTTGTATAGTTTTACAGAATCTCCRTTGATGAGTCAAGAAGAATAAACATTTATTATTAATAAATAATCTTGCTGCTCCGCAGCAATGCAGAGCAATATTTTTATCTCAAATTATTCGTAGAATCAGAACTTACCAGGGTCTAATAAACACAGAAAAATGACCTCTGGCTCAGGGAGTTCACAAGCTGCAAATCGCTGGAGTTTGGGAGGGGTGTTTGAGGAAATACCATGGTATATTTGTCATCCTCTAAGCATCCACACTGGATCATTATTTATCATAAATCAATCTGGTTTTAAGTTCTTTACACTTTTAAGTCCCATTGTTATTTGTATCTTTTCAAGCCTAACATATATAATAAGTTGGCCTCCCTGTTTTTATTGTTTTGTTATAGCACTTCAAATTTCTGGCCATGACCCAGGATTTTACTTTTTGGTTGTTGTTGTCATAGAAATAATTATAATGCAACAAGGAAAAGCATCCCAAGTGTTGTGTTTTCCTGGGAAGATCTTTCCAARCTACAAACCCCCAAGTACCAGTTTCCCTTCCCTGTAACTGCAGTCAGAGTCAGGCACCATTTGGAGGGTTGTGTCATGATTCAGGAGTGGAGTTTTGACCATCAAGTTTCTCAAATCACAAAACATCTCTATTCTGGTGATGATGCTGGATAATGAATTCACTCCTCCGTGAAATTCATCCTTCAAGGACATGATCAGATTAATCACATCCCATCTTCCCATCAGCTCAGCCCCAAAGAGGCTTTCCTTTCTCCCAAGCCACTCCATAAATTTAATTGATTGCGGCACAAATTCAGGCAGAAGTGATCTTTGCATGTTCCTCCCAATGCAAAGAACTCAGAGCTCTTGCCTGGTCCATGAGGACAAGAGCATGGAGGAGCAAATTTAATCCCCTGGTGTTAAATTTGTCCCAYCTTGTGAGGAGCTCTGACCATTTTTCAGGCAAAGTGTCTCCATATTCAATTTCTAGTATAGGAATAGAAAGTGCCAGCAAAAGGTTGCCACAAATAATCCTGCTGCTCCATTCCTGGAGGAATAACTTAATAATTATAAGGGATATGGTGCCRCTGAGGGAGGCCTGGATGAGCTTATGGATACATTACCAAGCACAGCAGAAAGAACAGTCGAGGCACAATCTAATTTTGTGAGAAAATTAATGAAATAAAACTATTACAGAAAAAAAGTATTGACACCACTCTGGCAATCTGACTCCTTGTGATGTGAGTGYATAGAGAGCAAAATGTGAGAGGCCAGTGATAAACTGAGCTAATTTCCCAAAGAACATCCTGGGGGAAATGGAAACTCCATGTGAGGGCATTGTTAGTAAGAAAAAAGGAGGCACTCAGAGGGCTCAGATCACTCTGTGGCATGGAAAAATTGTTAGAAAAGTTAGAGCGAGCCTTCTCATGTTCATAAAAAAATTTCAATGAGAAAATTAATGAAATGGTCCAATAAGTACGAATATGACAAACCAAACTCACAGATTATAATAGGAAAAGAACATTAAATAGTCATCAACTAAAATATACCTTCTTCCAATTGACCTCATCCTGGGTAATTTATTTAGTTGGCTAATGCTGTCTCAGATTTTCAAGACCTAAAGAAAGAGAACAAAATCCACAAAAGCTGTCTTTATGATGGAAAAGAAAAAAGACAACATAAAGATTCAGTCCCTAGCAAAAGTGAACTTTGAGCAGRCAAGATCTAAACAACCAGGGTGACAAAGGGATGGATTTCTCCAGAACAACAGAAYGTGGTTTCCTTGTGTGGCAAGATAATAAAGACTGGGAGCATCTTGGAAGGGGGATAAAACCTTCAGTCCTTGTGTGCAGCGAAGCTCTGTCACTGTAGGACAGGACAATCCCATCAGTGAGATAAACATTAACGAAATAAAATTATTCAGAGGGAAGGCAAACCTGACCATAACTTCTGCCCAGAGCACACAACAAAGCTGTGCTGACGAGTGAAGGGCTGTATCAGATAAGGTTTTTGAAGCATTTGTGCTGGGTAGAGCTCAGTTTATACSCTCAGTGGTGAAACTGGGATTGGGTTTATTCATGTCAGGTTTTTGAGGGCTATTCCTGTTTTGCAGGACACAGGGGTAAGTGTTGGCAAATGTGGGAAATAGGTTGAARATTGTGGCWATGTRTTTTCCTAGATTGGCACATACCCTCAATTTTGGTAAAACTACCTTCCAAAATGTAAGCAGGGGAACACTTGGAAAGGATGGACTTTTTCTGCAAAGGATCTATGGATTATAGTAGATCTCAGGCCAAATGAAAGACAAATACTTCCTATTCTGATTTTAAAAAATGAATTAAAATATAGTGAACCAGTTGAAGCTTCCTCCTTTCAGAGAGAGATATAAAATAAAGGAAAATGCACTGAATAATTGGAGATAGATCATTTGTGTGGTCTATGTAATCTTTTACAGAGAAATCTGGGAGCCCCCTAAGTACTTTTTAGGAAGTTGGCAAATCCACTGGCCCACAGAATGCCCAGTCAGTGGTGAAACTAAACAGATAGTCTCATCAGGCACACACAGAGCTCATAAATCTGTATATCCATGGTGGCCACACTGATCCAGACAGAGACACATCCTCACTCATAGCCTTGTCCTGCTGCCCTTGTTTGGCAGGTGAGGATTACGGTCTGTTAATGGGAGAGATATTTGTTTATTTGTTTAATTAGATAAACGTGGATGCACCTCTATATTTATATTTATGTATTTATATTTTATTTTATATATATATATGTGTGTCTGTATGTATATAAATGTATGTGCAGAGTGTGGATCCAGCTCCCCTGGGTCATGCCCTTCCCAATTTCTGGCACCTGGAGAGATGAGCCCTTGAGGCCACAGTGCCACACAACAAAAAACACACCCAGGGTGTGAATTGTGTGGTAACTCTTTCTAGTCCCTGATCCCTGTGTTTCACATAAAAACTTTATGTCCTTCCCCAGCACACCTTGAAAGGCTGGAAGGGGTGAATTGTCCCCAAACACACAACACATGACACAGGTTCAGTGTGAATTGTGTGTGCAAGGGACACAGCAAAAGGGTTAATTTGGTTTTAACAGAACTACCCACCCCCAACTCACTCTGAGAGCCCAAGGAAAGCTCTCCAGAACCCCACTGGCAATTAGGAATGTAGAAAATCCCTGGAAGTGTTCCAGGCCAGACTGGATGGGGCTCTGAGCATCCTGGTCTAGTGGGAGATGTTCCTGCCCATGGAATGAGGTTAGAATGGAATAATTTCTAAGGTCTCTTCCAATCCAAACCATTCTGTAATTCTGTGATTCAGTGCAAATTCCATGGCTGCTTTGTCTCCAACATTGCCACACAATTCCAGCTCATCCTGCCATATTTACCTTCCTGGCTAAGGGTTTTTTAATTTCATACTCACTGTTTTACAGGACAAAAGGACTGTGTTTTTAGTCTGATGCAATGTGGCAGTTTTGATCTCTGAATGTTCTCAGTTTTTAAACTATTTCATAAACACTGCACTTGGCATGTCTCAGTGTGGGGAGATTTTCCTGTGATGAGCCTGGGAGCAGCCAGTGCAGGGGTTTTTTTGGGGTCACAACCCCCAGTTGCTCATCTGTGGGTCTTTTTGTGGGTGTGAAGATGAATTTTGCAAGGAGTTACCAGTGGAATATTCRTATGTACTTATGGGCTGTCCTGAATGGGGCCCAAAATCAGCTTTTTGTACAGGGAAGAAGAAAAAAAAGAACTAAAAAGGAAAACTAATTCTAACATTTCTTTTTGAAAAAAAAACTGAGTTTAAAAAAAAAAAAGGCTTTGAATTGCCAGCTGTTAAAGAATGTGCAGATGTTGGAAACAGCTGACAAGCCACTGCCCTCATGCTAACAGAGATCTCAACCAGCTGTCAATTTTTCCTCCTGCACAACTTCCACTTTTGCTGTGACAAGATGCAGATGTAAAATAACTCTGTGATTGTCATGTTCCCCTCAACACCCCCAGAGCAAGCTCCTCTTTGCCCTCCTCTGTCCTGCCTGGTGTCTCAAACTCCTCTGCCAGCTGCAGCTCCAGCGTGTCTGTGGACACTTCAGGAGAACTTTTGTGTCTCATGAACCACAGGAACAAACTTGAAAAATCCTGAAAGTTTTATCCAGCATCACTCTTGAGGAGCATCAAGCCAGAAATGAGGAGCAGTGTCATGSAATAATCACAGAATCACARAATGGTTTGGGTTGGAAGGGAGCATAAGGATTATCCAGTTCCAACCCCCTGCCATGGGCAGGGACACYTTCCACTMTYCCTGGKTTYYTYMARSYYCMWYCMAMCYKGSCYTKG
>CADDXX010000208.1:125650-187520 GCA_902810485.1 Alauda arvensis | reverse complement strand
TGAGTTGATTGCATCTCTGCATGTGGTAAATTGTTCTCTCTGTTGATTATTTGGGTTTTATTTATAATCCGAATTTATCTTGTTTCAAATAAAAGCTCCTACATTTSACTATTTCATCGAGCTGTGCACAGTACCAAGCTGTCACTTATCAATAATCTGTCCTCTTACCAGTGGAAAAAATCTTATATACATATAGACCTTAATTAAGTTCCTTGTTAATCTCCTCTTGAACACATTCAATGCATTTCACACTCTGAGGAAGCTGAATTACTGTTTTCCAAGCCCTTTCTAGTGGTCTAATTTTTTCTTCAGCGTGGATTTCAGAAGTGCTTCCCCATTATCTTTGTATTGCTAATGGCTGTTTGCTGTTTGACATCTCCAGTGATTACATTTATCACCACATTGCAGTCTGACTTGGTGAACTGCGCTGACTGGAGATCAGGGCAAAGCAGATGTGCTCTGCACTTCAGGTTAATTTCCCCAATCCTAAATTAGCACGAGCTCTGAGCACATTTGTGAGACATTAAATGTGTCTTCAGCTTAGTAATCTTCATGACAGTCCTGCAAAGCAAGGCAATATTGTCACCCATTTTTACTGAGACAGAACTGAGACACAAGCAAAGTGAAAAAAAACCCAAACAGTAATCCTTGAAAGGCATTTAAGTAGGTAAGAGAATCCTACTAGAAAATTTAATATAAAAGACTCAGGCCAGACTATTGTGGGGAGTTGGCACATGTGTCTCAGACTCAACTCACAGTGCTGCAAAATCAGGAAAGGGAGAGCATGGCTGATTAGAGTAGGAGCAAATTCTACTGTCAGCCACACAAAAATGTCCCTAAACTGTGGGGTTCAGGGTGTCCTCTTTGCTTTCTGTAGGCACACGTGTCAGCCAAGCTGGGAATTTGTGTTAGGGCTGGATCTGGGCACACATCACCCAGAACAGAAATTTCCAAAAACCCCTTTGCACCACAGGATAAGAGAGACTAATGCTATAATTGGGGTAAATTGGAACAGGCAATCCAGAATGTCTCCCTACACCAGTTTGCATTTAGCTAAAGGGGTGGTCTGAAACCCATTTGGATGACAAGCTGAGTCTGAAGGGACCAAAACATTTCCCACCTTCCAGCTCTTATCATGGAACAGTTGCATTGCAAATTCATTTTTCTTGTGAGTCTTTCCAGGTCTCCAAGTCACTCATCAATCAGAATTTTGTTCAGTGAGACCATAGGTAACACCTCCAGTCCCCTCTGACAGAATGGGGACATCTACCTGATSTCAGACCTYTGAGGAACTYGTTCCTCCCTTGCTTTTGGATCCTYTCTKTCCTGAAGAAGATCCTTTCTTCCTGTTCCCTTCCCTGAAGTGGCTCCACTCAGTTTTCGGGCTGAATGGAATGGTTGTGATTGGAACAGCCAAACGCTGTTCATGAAGATGTTTGAACTCCCATGGGGTATGTGAGTACGATTCTCAGATAGCTCAATTCAGCTTTCATCCTTTGAAGGTTGAGATCAATGAGTTGTGTGATTCTGGGCAGGAGCAATTTACAGTCACATCACAGGTAATTTGGTCATATTGAATTTTACTGTTTAATGCAGGAATTCTGTGGGAGATTTTAGAAAAATAAAGTGTAATTTTTCCAGCCTGACACTGGCGGCTCAAGCTTGGGGAAGTATTGCATAGATTGCTTATTTAATTCAGCTTTTCACTCAGCTGCTGTTTATACTTCTGTTGGGGTAATCACAAATCACTGATGAGCTTGTCAGGGATTGTTTAGACTGGTTCAAGGTCGTGGAACAAAGAGTCAGGTGGAGGAGTCATGGTGGGGGAATGCAGAATGAATATCATGGTGAGGTTCATGTAAGGCTGAAGAAAGCTTTGTAATAAATCTCCCTTTTAGAAAGGAATGAGCACAGATCTGCCCAGTCCCTACAAGTTTCTTTATTTTCTAGTCAGTAGAAAAAAAAAATTCTGTAAAAATCTACACACATATACACAATCCAAAAATAGCTTTAACYCCTTCAGTAAATTTCCTTTATCTTATTTCCAAGCCCCTCTCTGTCACAGAGAACATCAGAGCAACCTCTCGAATGTTCATGTGTGAAATGTACCATAGCTCTGAGAAAACAGTGAGGAAGGAACCATTCAAAAATGTCCTTGAATACAAAGGCAGTGAGGAGCAGAGAATTCTCCAGGACTGTGAGACCTAAAGAAACCATCATGAGATTACAGGATGATTTGGGTTGGAAAATAACAAAATATTTTTATTTTTGTAGAGAATAATTTAGATATTACATTACTGAGTGYATGAATCTATGCATAATGAAATACATTATTAATTCAGGGAAAAAAGCAAAAAAAACCACCAAAATACTTAAAATCTTATTCTGACTATTTTAAATAGTAATCAAAGCTCATTTTCATTTGTGAAAATTCAAATATAGCTACATTTTGTTACAGCGATATAATCATAAGATCTTCTGGAAAAGTATTTATGAACTTATGAACACATTTATTTGCAAACAATTAACTCTACTTCCTCAGGAGTTTGAAAGCTGTGGTTGCTTGGGTTTTCTGTTGCCAAGATCTTGCAGAAATACTGAAATTCATATTGAAATTTAGTGTATTTTTAAAATTACATCTGCTTATACTTGATTTCTATATATCCTCATCTTTATCTAATTTTCTTCTTCACCTACACGTGTAGAGGGTTCCTGATCAAAACAACAAAGCTTTTATTCTCATGTAGATTGTTAGGTTCAAAATAAAAGAGCAAAATCTGTAAATTACCAAACAACTCGTTTATTTTCATTGTGCTTCTAAAATTTCCAGCCCGAGCACGGAATGTTTGCTACTCCTGACGTGTGCATCTCATTCCTCCACTGGAAAATGCCTTTACACTGATTTTGTCCTTATGTTCTGTGCACTTGGCTTTTGCTTCCGCCACCCCAGAGGATGTGGGAGGTTTCTGAGCCCTGCACATGATCTTGGACAAGAGTACTCTGTGCTGGGTTAGGAACTGGCTGCATGGCCGGGCCCAGAGAGTGGTGGTGAAGGTTCTGCATCCAGCTGGTGGCCAGTCACCAGTGGTGTCCCTCAGGGGTTTGTGCTGGGACCAGTTCTGTTTAATATTTTTAGTGATGACATGGATGAGGGTTTAGAGTCTTTCATTAGTAAATTTGCAGATGACACTAAGCTGGGAGCGTGTGTTGATCTATTAGAGGGACGGAGGGCTCTGCAGAGGGACTTGGAACGGTTGGATGGATGGGCAGAGTCCAATGGGATGAAGTTCAATAAGTCCAAGTGCCGAGTGCTGCACTTTGGCCACAATAACCCCCTGCGTTATAGGCTGGGGAGGGTGTGGCTGGACAGTGGAAAGGGACCTGGGGGTGCTGGTGACAGCAGCTGAACATGAGCCAGCGGTGCCCAGGTGGCCAAGAAAGCCAATGGCACCTGGCCTGTATCAGGAATGGTGTGGCCAGCAGGAGCAGGGAGGTCATTCTTCCCCTGTACTCAGCACTGGTGAGGCCACACCTCGAGTGCTGTGTCCAGTTCTGGGCCCCTCAGTTTAAGAAGGAAGTTGAGATGCTTGAGCGTGTCCAGAGGAGAGCAATGAGGCTGGTGAGGGGCTGGGGACACAAACCCTGTGAGGGGCTTAGAACACAAGCCATATGAAGAACGACTGAGGGAGCTGGGGTTGTTCAGCCTGGAGAAAAGGAGACTCAGAGGTGACCTTATCACTCTCTTCAACTTCCTGAAGGGTGGCTGTGCTCAGCTGGGGGTTGGGCTCTTTCTCCGGGCAACAACAGACAGAACAAGAGGACACAGTCTCAGGCTGCGCCAAGGGAGATTCAGGCTTGATTTAAGGAGGAAGTTCTTCACAGAAAGAGTGGTCAAATACTGGAACCATCTGCCCAGGGAGGTGGTAGAGTCACCAWCCCTGGATGTGTTTAAAAAAAGACTGGATGTGGCACTCGATGCCATGATCTAGTTGAGGTGTTAGAACATGGGTTGGACTCGATGATCTTGAAGGTCTCTTCCAACCAAAAAATTCTGTGATTCTGTGATCTGTATTTTAACACTGGAACAGATTGCCCAGGGAGCCTGTGGAGTCTCCCTTCACTGCAGATATTCCAGCACTGTCTGCACACAATCCTGTGCCTGTGCTCTGGGATGGCCCTGCTGGAGCAGGGAGGTGGCACCAGGTGACCCCACTGTGGTCCCTTCCAACCTGACCCATTCTGTGATTCTGTGAGCATAATGAATAAATTCATTAATTAATTAATAATAACAAAAATTGCATACCCCAAAGAATAGCACTAACCTCAACTCATTCTGGTTTTAAACCAGTCTATATGTAGCTGGTAATGAGGTATTGGAGTGCTCTTGTCAGCAGTGCTGATCTCATCTCAGCTGGGCAGTGAGCAGCCTGTTAAATGATTTTCAAAAAGCAGGAAAGCCACGAGGCCTGGCTGGTAAGAGGAGAAGAAAGGGATGATGAAAGCTTTAGGGTTCAATTCTCCATGGTCTCTGAGAGATGATGCTAATTCAATATAGTACAAATTACTATTCAAATTCATTAGCATCACACTAAGCAATATGCAATCACAGCNATAATCTAGTTGAGATGTTGGAACATGGGTTGGACTCGATGATCTTGAAGGTCTCTTCCAACCAAAAAAATTCTGTGATTCTGTGATTCTGTGATCTGTATTTTAACACCGGAACAGATTGCCCAGGGAGGCTGTGGAGTCTCCCTTCACTGCAGATATTCCAGCACTGTCTGGACACAATCCTGTGCCTGTGCTCTGGGATGGCCCTGCTGCAGCAGGGAGGTGGCACCAGGTGACCCCACTGTGGTCCCTTCCAACCTGACCCATTCTGTGACTCTGTGAGCATAATGAATAAATAAATTAATTAATAATAACAAAAATTGCATATCCCAAAGAACAGCACTAACCTCAACTCATTCTGATTTTAAACCAGTCTATATTTAGCTGGTAATGAGGTATTAGAGCACTCTTGTCAGCAGTGCTGATCTCATCTCAGCTGGGCAGTGAGCAGCCTGTTCAATGATTTCCAAAAAGCAGGAAAGCCACGAGGCCTGGCTGGTAAGAGGAGAAGAAAGGGATGATGAAAGCTTTAGGGTTCAATTCTCCATGGTCTCTGAGAGATGATGCTAATTCAATATAGTACAAATTACTATTCAAATTCATTAGCATCACACTAAGCAATATGCAATCACAGCCAAGTTCACAATTAGCATTAATGATATTCTCCAAGTGGGGAGAAAAAAATCGAGGATTGAGTTTTACACTCCAGACAAGATAATACAAGGGAAATAATGCCAGGGATTAGTGTCTAAGACAGGAATTTATTTCTGATGTGTTTACAAGTCCCAGAGCTCAAGGAGCCTGAAGTGAACACACAGATGGGACATTTCTCTCTGCAGAAATTCCCATCCAGCTGCTCCCAGTTTCACCTGATGCCTCAGCAGCTACCAAATGGAACTGGGGGTAGAGAGCCTGGAGTTCCTCTAAATTATCTTTGCCTTGACTTATAGGCCAATTCCTCACCTCATCTTTGTTAGCAGCTCTTTGGAAAATGGAATATTCAGTTCTGGAGGTTCCTTTATGTCTGCTCTGACTGCAGGGAGAGCCTGACACAATTTCTCAAAGACCAAGAAGTGATATTTAGACAGACGTAGCTGGTGAAAAATGTTTGTTTGGAATCCACATCCATTAAAAAATTATTCACAGATTTTTTGAAATGGAACAGATCGTTACTTACACTTCCAGAAATTATTGTTATCTTGGTTGCTGCACCACAAAATTCACCTGTATGGCACCTGGACTGGCAGCAGCTGGATTTGCAAGACAAAATTTTTACAAGGCTTTTGTATCTTGTTCAAAATAGAATTATTCTTACACAATCAGTGGCACAGGTTGCAATTCAGATTAGTGCTGTGCACCCTGAAACAAAAAACTGGCTTATTTGAAAATTGCTTTTGCATGAATTAATGTAAGATTTTAGTCTGGGAGGAGAATCTTCTGAGAATAAAGTGCTTTTTAAAGCGTTGCTGAAGAGAGTAAAAATCATCACAGAAATTTGAATAACTTCTTATATGGGTCCTGTATTAGATAAGGACACTGGTGGTACATTTACTACTCTGGCATTTAACCTCTCTCCTATGGTGTCAAAATGTGACTTTCCTTTYTGTTGTTAAAGAAAATCTAACCAAYAAACACYGTGGAATGCAACTCTGTGTGTGTGTTTGTGACACCCTCTTTCCTTTCAATCATACTTAAATGAATTAGGTTATTTAAGACATTTTTTACAAGGCTAAGAAGAAGCGTTTCTAGATGAATAGCTAACTCAAATGAACAATTGCTGTGGACATCTCTAATCCATTACCAGGAAAATGGTTAAAAATTGAGATATAAAACATTTGTTTCTGACAAATCCAAACTAATATGTAAATTTAATATCATACAGCCACTATTTCATTATTTTGAAGGTGCCGAACAATGATTTATTTTTTATTTGTGGGTGGTATTTCCCACCCTTCCTGTTGCCTGACAATTCATTGTTTTGGGAAAAGTGTATCAATCACAAGGTCTCTTATTTAACTTCAGTACATCAAAAACTTGTGATGGTTAAAAAACCCAAACTTATCCCAATGATTCAATCCATCTTCATGGCTTCCTGCTAAAAAGATGAACTGAGAAATCAATTTTCTGGGGAATCTTTTTCAGATCTATTCCCCCTCACCCACTTCCTCTGGAAAAATGCTCWCCTCTGTTTAGGATGGACTGAATCACCCTCCAGGAATGTTACTTTTTTATCTCAATATGCCTTGGACCTCGACAGCRGTTTAATATTCCTAGAAAATCATGGGAATGCAATAGTAGAAACTGAGATTCGAACTCAAAAGACCATCTCTTCCACCTTTCTGACCCCAGGCAGGGTCAGACTTTATCTAAATCATTCCTGACGTGTGATTGACTCTCCCAYTCTCAGCACTCACAGCGGGGGCAGGAGGAGATTTCCTGCTCACACAGTGCAGGGGTGACTCCTCTGGCTGGCTGAAGGGTTTTTTTTCCCTGGTGTTCAACCTAAGGAGACTTCACTGAACCAAATAATTGTCTGTTGAAAGGCAACCAGAATTCCAGGCACAGGGACACCCTTTGTCGTGCAGATGGAGAGAAACTTGGCTGAGCRCCCTCTGTCCTGAGCTGTGCCCCGGATTTTCAGGATAACACCATGGATCTGATGCCTTGGGAGGGCTGACCTGAAACAGAGACTGGACAGAGCTGGAGAATAAAGTAGGAGTTTATTGAAAACCTCTTGGGCAGGGCAAGAGCCTTGCCAGGGCTACACCCAAGGTGGACTAAAAATGGTCACAAAAACGAACAACAGGTAAAGAGATCTTACACTTTTATAAGTTTTGGTCCATTTGCATATTGGGGTTTAATTGTCCAATTACAGCTTCAGGTTGTAAGGTCTCATCTTTCTTGTTTTCCTTCTTCAGTCCACAATTTTTGGGCCTGAAAGTTGTTCCTGGTCTTCAGCAGGAAAAGGATTTATTTTGTCTCCCTGCTCTGTGAAGAGAACTCACTAACACTGAATGTGAGGCTCACAACTGCACGCCAAGGAAGCACAGAATCTGAAAAACACAAAAGCTAAAACKTAAGGCATCAGTTCCACTACAAGACAATTCATTGAGGATTAAGCAAAAAAACAAAAACAAAAACAAACAAACAAAAAAGTGCACACTTTTATTTATATGAAATGTTTAATGATCTACTTTTCTTATATATTAAGCAACACAGTTATCAAACTAGTGTTCTTATAGAAGCATGAAAATGTAAATGATGTTTTCTGGGTGTCTTCCTGGTTTTCCATTATTGAATTGCTGCTGTCATTACCACCAACAACTAGACAAACAAAAATAATCTCTTATTTCTACTTAGCACTGYTGAGGCTGCATCACTAATTCTGGGTTAAATTTTGTGCCCCATTGCTAATTTGGGGTTCAGGTTTGGACTCCTCACCATAAGAAAAATTTTGAGGTGCTGGAAAGTGTCCAGAGAAGGGAACAGAGCTGGGGAAAAGTCTGGAGCACAAGGCTGGTGAGGAGGAGTTGAGGGAACTGGGGGTGCTCAGCCTGGAGAAAAGGAGGCTCCAGGGAAATGGGTCAGACTCTTCTCCCAGGTAACAAGAGATAGTTCAAGGGGAAAATGCTTCCATTCACACCAGGAAAAGTTTATTCATTGAAAAGTCTGTCAAGCATCAGTACAGGCTGCCCAGGGAAGTGGTGGAGTCACCATCCCTGGAGGTTTTTAAAGGAAATGCAGATGTGACACTAAGGGGCGTGGTTCAGTGGTGAACTTGACATTTGGACTTGATAATCTTAAAGGTCTTTTCTGACCTAAAAGGCTCTGAGATTCTTGATTTAAGGAGGAAGTTTTTCACAGAAAGAGTGGTCAAATACTGGAATCATCTGTCCAGGGAGGTGGTAGAGTCACCAACCCTGGATGTGTTTAAAAAAAGACTGGATGTGGCACTCGGTGCCATGATCTAGTTGAGATGTTGGAACATGGGTTGGACTCGATGATCTTGAAGGTCTCTTCCAACCAAAAAATTCTGTGATTCTGTGATTCTGTTTCTCTAAAATTTTCTAGCTGTGGACCTTTGGAGGTTTCTTGTCCAGCAGCTCACTGGAAGTTGGAACACTCTCAGCATTAGGTAGAGACAGAATGATATTTTCTGGCCAAGCCTTGAAAACCTTCAAGGATGGATTTTGGTCATTGGAAAGGTTGTGGCTCAGCCACCAGAGCCTTCTGCTGAAATTCCCAAACTTCCTACATAATGGGACACTYGTTCCTCAGAGTTATTTGCARATCTYCTGACTSTCTTGCCTTTTTCCTGTTGAAATTYCTCAGGGAATTCCRCCAGGAATCATAATCTGCTCCCCTAAACCCACTCTTGCCTCTTTTGCTTGCCTTCCCAGCCTTCCACTYCATCAGCTCAATCATCTCTTCTTTRCTGCTGTGGCCACRTTTCCCAGCAACTCYTCTCTGRSATTTGTATAAATAAACTCTGACCAACTCCATCCAGAAACTCCCTGCACGATCCTCCCGGTGCCAATCTGCCTTTCCATCAGATGCTGGATGTGGGAAAATTCCCCAGTGGAATGCAGGGAGCAGTGCCTGAGACTCTTCCAGCCCAGRCAGCTGTCTGTGTTTTACAGCTGTTTTCTACAGAAATGAAAGCCTTTGTGCTTCAAGTATCCCAGACTCCGCTTGCTGAGAGTCTCTCATCAAATTTGAGATAGAAAAATAGCTAAAATATCAAAAGAATTATTCTTTCCTTCTGATTTCACCACATTTTCCTTCTTACACTTCTTAGAGGGGAAAATGGAGCATTTCAGCATCACTCTTTGCCATCAGTAGGAGACTGTGAATCAAGACTGTGAATCAAGGGGTGTGAGGTCTATTCACAAATATGCAACTTAGGTTTTCCTCCTTTTCCTTTTTTGATTTTGAAGTCTACATATTCGCTTTCCTTTAAGTTAATGTTCTTGTTCCACTGTATTTCATTTATGTGTGGAAGAATCCATATTCATCTGGCATTTCAAACAAGAAAGACAACAAAATTAGAGATGCTAACTGGAAACTTCATATATGCACAAACTTATATATGCAAAGCCTGCTGTACATGCACCATAATTTAATACTGGTGTGTCTCTGTTCCGATTTTATTCTAGAAAAGCTCCAAAACTTTTCTGAATCCACAGGAAATCTTGTCTCACTGCTGGAGCTCTTTTCTTCAACAATTGAAAGAACAGTTGACAGTAAAGTTATTTCGTTTATATCACAAGGAGAAACGCACCAAGGAGAAAGATCTTCATCCACCTGAGGTCAGAAGTTGTGGATTCATTCCTCACTAATTTCCATAATGAAAGATAAGTGGCAATGAAAACACAGTCGTTATCACATAAAGTATTTTTWAAAAGAATTAATCACGATATGCTCTAATTACTACCCTTTTATCTGTCCTTACTTGCACTTTCGCTKGAGGCTTTTGGCAGATGAAATCAAGTGAATGGAGAAGTATATTTTAGCTAACAAGCTTCCTAGTCTAAAAATTCCTCTCGAGTGCGTGATTCGAGCAAATTAGGAAACAGAGAGAGAGAGAGAGGAGGAGGAGAAAAAGCAAATGGCAGACGATTGCCTTGCTAATTTAATCCTTTTGGTGCACAATTAGCGCACATCAGGCYGGTCGATGGGAGGCTGCCCCGCAGGTCAGGATTTCTCTCTGAGCAGCTCCTGGAGCTGCGCTGGGCTCTGCTCCTGCTCCGGGGGAGCTGCACGGAGCCTGCACCTGACAGCTTGCCAGGGATGAGCTGTCAGCAAAGTGCCACTCGGAATTTCCTCTCCCCAGCGATGGCTTCCATTATCTGGTAAACAACAGCCAAAATGTGTTATTTTATATCTCCCTCTCCTCCTCTGAACGCTGGGCCAGGTTGGTGCTCTGGCAGGGTGGGTGCTGAACGAAGCTCATTCATTCTCTCTCTATTTTGGGTAGTGTGGAATAAAAAAAAAATAAAAATGACACACCTCCAGCCCGTTGTGCATCCCTGCAGCAGAGCAGAAAAATTGAGGAATGACTGCTGGAAGCAGATCCTCACATCTTTCAGGCTGGACAGTGAAATCCTGTGTGGAGTGGAAAACAGCTGGTTGATGGGACTTGCTGCTGTGCTCAAAGTTCAGCTGCTACTCAGATTTGGGGTCAGAGGAGAACGGGAGTGCTCCCTCCAGGCTAAATTGGCAGGCAGGATTGTTTGTTTGCTTTTATGTCTTCCTCTGCAGGCAACTCATTGTCAGCTTTCAGTAATCACCTTTTTTTTTTTTTTTTTTTTTTTTTTTTTTTTTTTTTTTTTCTCTTGAGTTGTCTAATTGATTAACAGAATTATGTTGTCACAGCAATTTATTCTTTAGCCAGGAGTTTGCTGCTTCTGCTGCAAGCCTAAAAATGGGAACATGCAGGAAGCCTTGTCTTTTCCCCAGTCTGGTGTTCTTATGTAAGATTCTCCCTTACCCTACACACCCAACTTCACTGTGATACTGCACCACAGACCCCKAATTCACTCAGAATGGATTACACTGCTAAAATTAGTTGAAACAAATTCAGCAGTGCAGGAGCCTGAGCAGTCAGCTCTGTTCCTTTTATGGAGCCAGCAGATAGGAACRGACGTGGCACATCTGATCTATTTTAGATGTCAGATGTATCACATCCCAGAAATGTCTGTTTCTTTCCGTTGATTCCTTTGATTCTGGGAAAAGAGTAYAAATCTGGCTTTGTAGCTCAGAAATATGCAGTTGTATTGAAGTAGGAAAAAACCTCATTCTTAATTTACTAGTAATTTGCCTTATTAACAACTTAATCTTTTCGTTTATTTTGCATATGTGGCAATAAAAGATCCAGACATCCAGCAGATGTTGAGTTGAAATCATCTGCAGAGAAGAGAATTCTGGAAAAATATAAAATATCTGTGTTTTCCTTTCCAGGCTGATGAACCATCCTGGATCCCTTGTCTTTGTCCAAGATATTGGTACTTCAAACACAGTGCTRGGAAAAGTAGATGGGAGAGCTTCTGATAATTTATTTCTAACATCATGGAAAAATCCAAACTTTGGGCATTAACAGAAWGATCCTCAGTAGGAAGATACCTTGGGAGTTAAATTTCTGGTGCCTGAACATGGATTGGGGGRACCAAAGGATTTATACATGACAATAAAGAGATAGCAATGAGATCTTACATCAAAACAGCAGTAATAATAATGATGATAATAATAATAATGGTAATAATAATAATAAAGTAATAAGAAAACCAAGGAGAAGGAAAACAAGAAGGAGGAGAAGGAGGAGGAGGAGGAGAAGGAGAAGGAGAAGGAGAAGGAGAAGGAGAAGGAGAAGGAGATTTTTTTTTTTATTGCAGCAGTAAAAATGTGGAGTATAAAAAATAATTGGCCCACACTTCTCTTTTAGAAGAAAAGGTTGAACACAATATGAAACTAATTGCTTTGGGAATTCAGTTATCAGAAAATATTGATAGATTCAATTTCCTTAAACCACCTGAGTAACCAGAAGGCATCATTGAAACATTAACCAGGATGAATGTCATGATAATAAAATCACTTAATTAGAGCACAAATGTAGTGAAGAGCAGAATAACCATGACAGGAATCTGCCTGATTTTTACCTTTAGAATTAAAAAATGTTCTCCCCTCTTATGGTTTGTGCAGATAGGTAAGGTGTCTGATGTCATGGAACACTTTCAATTATTTCCAGGAGCACCTGGAGGCCAGTGGTACCACCTACCCTATCAGTATTTCAGAAGAAATAAATAAATTACTGCTCCAGGAGTTGATCACAATATATTTTATTCCTCACAAATTTGGGAGGGAAAAAAACCCACCAACAATAGCAACAACAGGAAAAAAAAAAAAAGTAGCATAACTTTATGTAACCAAAACAACCTCTGTGATTCCTGAGTGTGAAAGCCTAGAAGTTACTTGTCTGTGTGATTGATACAGCTGCAGAAAACTCATCTTTGTTTTTTCAGTACATTATCCTCTGTATTAGCTCCTGGTCTGAAACTGTAATCCTAAAGGCATTTTCTGAGATAAAATATTATCTTCAGTTGGAGATATTATATCTGAAATTCCAGGCAAAAGATTTTAATTCAGAACAGAAACACTCCTCGGAATAAGTGAATGCCAACATTCCCTGAGCCGATGGGAAACGTGGGAAACTCTTTCAGTGCCTTTGTGATGTGCTGGGCCCATCAAAGATGCCAGCAAGATAATAATGCTGGTATCAAAATTGAACATATGGATGGATTTCACACTCTTCCTGAAAATCAGATCACTCTAAATTGCTTTACATTATATATTTAAACCAGACAAAAAAACCCAAAAAAAAACCAAAAAAACAACCAAAACCAAACAACAAACAGAAGCAAAACAAATCATCAGTCCTTTGAAAGTCCTCAAAATTATCTTCACACATCCAGTGGATAGATTGCTAATAACAACTGAAAAACACCTGAAAAAATTGTGTCTTTTGGTGTGTCATGATTACCCAAAGATATGGCAGATGGTGCAACTGAAATGATTTGTTTAAACTTGCCCACTTCCAAAACTGTATTTTAGACACCGACTTAAATGAGGACATTGAAGACTTGGGGGAAAAAAAATCCCAGAAAAATAAAAGAAATTGAAAAAATAGTCAATAAGGACTAAAGAAAGTTGTATTTATCACTAAATAAATACCGAAAGGTTCATAGCTGAATTATTCTTAGTGTTATATTGACTACAGTGACCAGACCTCACACAGATGGAGGCAACCTCACCTGTAAACTCACCTTTAGAGATGTTAAAGTGGGATTTCATCTCACCACAGAGGAGATTTCCCTTCCCAGCTGCATCTGGTGTATTCCAGGCTGTCCAGGGTGCCTCCATAGGGCTGCAAACGCGACATTGGATCCTCGAGGGAGCTGCTCCTTTCTGGAGCAGTGGCTGGAGCTCAGGTGGGACTCCTTGGAATGCCTCAAACAGCACCAGCTTGTCTGGGAGTCTTCCTCATTCCCTGGCTCTTGGAAATGCTCMTAATGACCTTTTCTGACCTCCTTCTTCTTAGATCAATTCCCTTTGTGAGAAAGGGTTTTCTGTTGTTGTGAAACCTYGGGTGGATCTGAGTGTCCAAACACAACAGAAATGTTAAATAACAGTGAGTGAAAGAGACCATGCAAGGGATGTGAAACAGAAAATTGCACCAGCTCTCAGGAAATGTGCAATAAGAAATTGTTTTATGATATTTTATTATCATAATTATTAAATTGGCATAAATCATTATAACACATGAGTGTTTGGCACAGAAGGAAGAAGGTGAGCTCTCCAAATTCTTACCAGTAGGAACAGACTCAGAAAGAGGGTGAGAAAGCACATTTTCAATATTACTGATTTCTTTATTTTCACCTCTGCCTGAGGAAGTGTGCATGACTAAAATGGGGCCCTTCAAGGTATGAGTATTTCCAAGCCTGCAGTGTCTCTGAAATGAGGCTGCTTTCAGGACATCTTCTTGCTGTAACAAAGCTGTAACCTCAAAGGATCTTTCTGATCCTTATTTTGGGAGGAGAGTCTTCCAACTAATTTATGGTGACATTAGAGGATAACAACATGCACAGTAATGAATTCTCTTTAGCCTTTGGGCTGCTGCTTTGTTTTACTGTCTCCAGCAAAATAAAAGTGAATCCAAGGAAATATTCTGCATTTGTGTTTTAATTGCCCCTGAGAATCCTAACTGTTTTGTAAAGAATGCAACTTGTCATGGTATGAGAAAAGAGGGATGTTTTCAAGCTAGGTTCTTATAAGAATAAGAAGCAAAGTCCATCAGCAGGGGTGAAGTTCCCAAACACTGAAAATAATTAGATTTATTATTGTTTAGGGTGAGCATTAAGGAGAAACACATGGGAAAGGTCAGTTAGACCTGGAGAGGACAAGRGATGAAGGATGGGATGCAAAGGACGAGACAGAGCCTCTTTCCACGTGAAAGAATCTTATGGCTTGCAGAAATTTCACAGGATTTCTYAGCTAAATTAAATAACTCTACATAAATCAAAGGGTTTGAAAGGCAATCTGATATGATAAGACTTTCAGATTGCAGAGCTGACCTGCATCCTTCRTGTCCCCTATAAAGCAAGTCAAAGGTAATAAGAAAGGAATAGGGTTGCACTGTCTTTAAACCTATTTTCTATTTTGGTTTAAAAGGTTTGTCTTTGACCTTTCATCAGGCATCACATGTGTTCTGAAGAGTGGAAGATGRTAATTTGTTTAAGCAGAGCTCTCGTGATTTAAAGTGCTACTGGTACCAATATTCTTCCCTGCTGTTGGCTGCATGGTGTTATAGGATTTCCATCAGTTATAAGCACTGGGAAGAAGGAAAAAAGGAAACATGACAGAACCCACCTTTCAGTGYGCTACCTCAGGCCAAAATAACAAGCTTGTCTAAGAACTTGATTTCTGACAGAGATAAAAATCCTCCTGTTTAACCGGTTTCTATTTCTTTTTAAAAGGATGGGATGTATTAGTGGAGATTGAATGGATTTTCCCTTTGCTTTAATAGAGTGGAAAGGATTACCCCAGTCTGGAAGCCAGACCAGGCTCCAAATCACAACAAAGTAGAGGCTGACATTTTCCTTACCCTTCCTGTTCTTTAGGAAAAGTTGGGAGTGCAATTGGGGTGAAGCTGCCTTGCTGATATGCTGGCAGCTCATAAGGCCAGAGTTTAGGGAGCAAGGTAATCTCATYGAGCCACACAAACCACCCTGTGGCATTTCACAGACTTCTCTCCAGCTCTCCAATTTCACTCGGATGTGTCCTCAGCTAAATGAGTTACTGCTGGAGGGAATGCTTCCAATAGCCAAAACATATTTCCCTTGGTTCCCAAGCCCCAACAAAATATGGCATTGTGGGTTAATGGYACCACTTCATGGGCTGAAGAGACAAAACTGGATGTCACAATGATCCATGGCACAGGGGGAAGGTTCCCTCTCTGGACTAACCACTGTGGAAGCTTTCTCCCTGCTGCAGAAACTGCTGACATTYGTTTATTATTTGGCAGACAAGGCARGGAATGGAGGACAAAACAAAGGGCAAGTGAAAAGAAGAAATAAAGCAGGGGAAAAGGTCTGAAAGAAACGTCATGTGCTCTTTGGTGGGTTATGGGATTAAGGGCCATTCTTTCCAAACTCAGAGACCCAAGGATGAGTCTGAGTCCCTGCAACCTCATGAGTGAATCCAGCCCAGGTGGGTGAGTCAGCCAAAAAACACTTTCTCAGGAATGCCCTGAAAACTGGAGAGGTTCCTACCTGAAAAGGATCAGGGCTTACTGTGGGACACAGAGGCAGAAAGAATGTGGGAAGGTGTAAAGATGGAATGTTTAGCAGGAGGAARGGCAGCAGAAGGGAGGGATCAAGATGAACCAGAAAGAAAAAAGGAGTGGGAAAATAGACTGAAAAAGGTGATGGGTGAACTGTCTGCTGGGTAGGATGTTTGTCTGGCTGAGCCCTTCACCTCAATCTACCCTGTCTCATTCCTAAATCCTGATGCTTTCTCCTGTGCTAATGAACTCATTATTGTGGGCCAGCACATAAAGGTGGGCRGGCTGCAAGCCAGGCTGGCTGTGAGCAGGATGGGAAGTCTGGAGCCAGACTGGGTCCACCAGGGTTCTGAGAGTCCTGGTAAAAGCCTCAGGCAAAGACTGGAACCTGAGCTGTACCAAAATCTGTCTTAGTCCAGCTGCAGGCAAAATCCCTACTGTGTCTATTCCTGTAGTAATTTAAACCCCAGTTAGCTGGGGAGGAGGARGGCAATGTGGTGACTGTGCTGTTTGTGTGAGTGCTGTGTGAGTTTGTGAGGTGCCCTCTGTGTTCTTCTTTGTGGCTGTTTGTGTATTCGTGTGTGCCCTTTTGGGGGACATGTGTGCAACTTGGTTGCTGTTGGACCAGGGGTCACAGTGTCACAGCAGCCTCACATGTGGAAGGGAGGAACCCACCTGGTCCTGAACCCCACTTCTCTTGGCTGCCTTTATCTGTGCACAAAATGCAGAGGACAAGATGGGTACCCAGAGGATTAACTCAAAGTACACCATTGTTACACGTGTATCATGTCTTTAATTTGCAAAAGGGTAGGTTTAGATTAGATACTGGGAAGAAATTATTTCTTCCCAGTATCTAATGTGAGGATGATGAGGCCATTGAACAGGCTGATGAGAGAAGTTGTTGACACCCCATCCCTGGAAGTGTTTGAGGCCAGTTTGGATGGGGTTTTGAGCAGCCTGGTCTAGTGGAAGTTGTCCCTGCCCRTGGCAGGGGGTTGGAACTGGAAGAACTTTAAGTTCCTTCTAACCCAAACCATTCTCTGATTCAATGATTCAATCACAACCTTGTGATGTTTGGACCTGTGTCCAACCTGACTGCTGTGGTTTGGACCTGTGTCATCGTGAGCTGAAGACGTTCATTGCTTTTCTGTTGCAAACCCAAATATAAAGTCTTCCATGGGGAGGCTGTGCTGAAGGAATCACACCTCTCACCCCATGGATACAAAGCTTTGCCACAATAATTTTGTWCTGCACTCATGGAGCAGTACCTATTTAAGCCATTTTCCCATGTAGAAAGGCACCCTGTTTTTTTGTGGGGTTTTAGGTGTTTTTTGCAGACCAGCATTTGCAGGTTGYTCACATCATCCTTTCTCCATTATCCACCTTTTCCTTGTTTTATTGCTGGATCTTTGATGCTGTATGAAATCAATTTTGCAAGGCTCTAAAAGGCAGTTAAAAGGTGAACCATAATTGATTTCTCCCTGCCACCACCACCAAAGGCAAGTAACTRGACAAAACCCGTCCTTAACAATGATCATTACATTCTGGGAGTGTTAATGYTATTTCTTTGCCTACTTTTAGTTTGATTATCTAATTGGTTTCCATTTACATTTGGCAATAAAAGCCAGTCTAAATATTTTTAATAAAATTTCCACCCTGCTGGTTGACCTTTCTGTTGACTTCCAAAAGCTTTTGCACACAATAAACCCGGGAAGCTGACAGAAATATAAATGGTTTGTTTTACCTTTGACACTGGGTTTTATCTGCCCATGGAAAAGAGCTCTCACATATTGCTTTGCCCTCTCTATCTTCCCCCACAAAGGACTCTATCTTGTATTTTTTTTCTGCAGGAACCCTCCCAAAATAAGATCTTCTCTGTTTAAGTTGCATGTCTTGAGTTTGACATGCCTAATCTTGGTTGTCAGCAACTTTTCAGCCTCACAGTGTAGCTAAATTTTTTTTCACCTAAGTTAACTATGTAAAAGCTGAATGCTTAATCTGAGCCAGATGTCTAAATCTCCTTTATATTAGAGACATCACGGCTCTGCCTCAGAATGGGATGAAGCAACTTCTGGTGCTGAATCTGTCAGTCCAGCAGCTACAAAGGGAGCCTAAATCATCAGCTTAGAATAARCACATTATTTTGGGGCAGATACAGTAAATGAAAAGCAATCTGTTTCCTGAAACACAGCCCTAACAGGAGCAGCTGCATCTTACCCAAGCTCATCCTAAGCAATTTCAGTGCCCTGTCAGTGAGAGGAGGTGCAGATATTTTACATTTGGGAACTCCCAATGTGGTCAGARGCATCAGCACAGTTGATGTGGTGCCTGCAGGGATAGAAGGACTGGGGCTGGCTCATCCCTTCCAGTTCTAAAGCCCTTATTAACAATTCAGTGGTGCAAGCATTTGTTGGGGCATACAAATGGGTTTTGTGACCTCAGTTTGGATCTGAGTGTGTGACCAAAGCCAACACCCTGAGCTGGGAAGCAGCAGAAACAATAAAAGATAACTTGCTATCTCTTTCCTGCTTAAAATGTGTTTYCAGAGGAATAATTATAGAAATCCATCTTTGCTCTTTCTCTTATGCAGATAAAGGGAAGATTTAATCACTGAGAGTCTAACACAAACCCACATTCYAGTCCCCTAGAAAAATGTTCTTACAAGCTCTCTGCATTTAAAAGTCATAACTCTTTTAAAGTTCACCTGATTAATAATGTGCTGTGTAACTCTTCAGTTTCAGCTTAGAGCTGATATTGACAGCAAGACCTGCACCAGAGTATAAAAAAGAAGTTTCCCAATACTCCAAGCTGCAGTCATTTCAACCAGGACATCAAGTTCTGAATGGTTTTAGGAGAAATAAGTTGTGGGATCTATCTGGTTTTTTCAAATGCTATCTGGGCACATTCACTAGCTTCACTTGGGCTGTAGCATTAAAAAAATAATATTTCTTTTATTATATTAGAAGGTTCTTTTTTTCTTTCTTTGAGAGCAGCGCTTGCAAAGTGACAGGGGTGCAATATGATGACTTTTTACCCCTGGGTAGATGTCTTGGGTTGCAGTGCAAGAAGTAACCAAAAGAATGTATTCTATTGCCATCTGTTCAAACCCACTGGGGAGGTGTTTTTTCTTTATCTCTTCTATGACCCATTCCTCATAACCCTGAGAGGGAGGGGCAGGGCATTAATGGGGCAGCTGCTAAAACCAGGTGGGGCAGTGTCCTTTATCTCTTCCAGGACCCATCCTCCTTCCAGGGGATATCTGCTGTTAATGGGCCATCGAGGCTCACTGAATGACTGATAAAATTACATCATCCCATTGGGAGATGCTCCACCCAGGGGGAGGRGCCAAGCATTCCTACCTGGATAAAATCTGAGAGTCAGAACACCAAACCAGCCTGATTTCAACTGGATTTCCCAGAGGAAGCCCAGATCCATCTCACCACCACTGGACCTTCAGAAAAAACTACACCCTTTCTACAGCATCATCTCTACTCCAACAGAACCACATCTATCACTCCAGGAGGACTTGATTGGACTGCCACCAACACCCTTACCTGGATTGCTACCAACACCCAACAGGGTGTCAGGCTGTATTCTGACTCTTTCAGTGTTTTCATTTTTGGTTTTGTTAGTTTTTTTGTAATATGACATTTTTATTTTAATTTTCCCTAGTAAAGAACTGTTATTCCCATTCCCATGTCTTTGCCTGAAAGCCCCTTAATTTCACAATTATTATAATTCAGAGGGACAGGGGTTACACTCTCCATTCCAAGGGAGGCTCAGGCTTTCCATGGCAGACACCTGTCTTTCCAAATGAAGACAGTAGAATATCCAAATGTTGCAGTCATCCTCTAACGGAAGGAAGTTCCTCCTAATGGAAGCACATATTTTTTTTAGCAAGCTGAAGAGGTAAAACATGCAGCTGCATTGCAATGCCCCTGTCTGGGAAGGACACGTAGGTCATTGTGTTGGCTGAAGCTTTTGAGGCCACATAAACTTCAGCAGGGACAGGGCACTGCACTTTGCAGACTAAATATGACCTTGTGCCTCAACATCCTTTGAAAACAATGGAGAGGAACAGGCAGGGGAGAATATGATTCCTTCAACCCACTTCAGCATCTGCATGAATTTATCTGTCCTCAGTACTTCTAATTCTTTCTCCCAGCTTTTCCAGAAAACTGAGCAAAGTTGAGGTTTGTATCACCAGGTGGATCACAAATAATCATGTGAGAAAATCATCTTCCTGTTGAGCCTTCACACCCTCTGGGAATTACAGCGAGTCACAGAATCATCAAGGTTGGGAGAGACCTTCAAGACCATCCAGTACAATTATCAAACCAGCACCACCATAACCACTCCTAACCCATATCCCCAGGTGCCTCTCGGAAACTCCCAGGGATGGTGGCTCCAACACTTCCCTGGGTGATTTAATCCAATGCCTAGCCTTATTTTCAGTGGATACATTTTTCTTAATACATAATCTCAACCTCCCCTGGTGCAATTTAAGGTCATTTCCTCTCACCCTTTCACTTGAGACACGGCAATAAAAATGAACCCCACCTGGCTCTACCCTCCTGTCAAGGGTAGAGAGTACTTAGGTCCCCTCTGAGCTTCATTTACTCCAGGCTGAGCCCCCCCAGCTCCCTCAGTTGCTCCTCACCAGCCTTGTGCTCCAGCCCCTTCCCCAGCTCTGTTCCCTTCTCTGGACATGCTCCAGCACCTCAATGTCCTTCTTGTCATGAGGGGCCCAAAACTGACCCAAGAATTTGAAGTGTGGCCTCCCCAGTGCCCAGCACAGAGGGACWATCCCTGCCCTGCTCCTGCTGACCACACCATGGCTGACACAGAAGGTCAGAAGGCCACCAGCTTCCTTGCCCACCTGGGCACACCCTGGATCATGTTCAGCCACTGTCAGCCAGCACCCTCAGGCCCCTGAATACAGAATTAAAAATGGGCTGAGCCACTTGCCTTGCCCACAAACTACCATATGCTTAGGAAGCACTAGGGCTTAGGAGGTAGATTAATCCTTGCTCACTCCCTGTTATTCTGGAAGAAAACATTGCAGTTCCAGGCTCTAAACAGGCACAGACATATCGTAGGGCAGGAGATACAGAAGCTGAAGGCCTGAATGACTGCTCATTCTCTCAGCTTATTGGGCCTAACTAAATGCCAAGCAGATTTGTTTTAAGCTTCTGAGGCCCTGCCTCTCTGTCTTGCGTGTGATGCTTTCTAGTAATGYGAGTTCTGGGGCCAGGCGAGTCGCAGCGTTATTGCTGCTTGCTGAAAACATGCATTTTCACTCAGATCCCATAATTGAAATTCAAGCTGCACATGATGCAATTTGACATTAATTTCAGTTATTTGTGTCTGAGGTTTGCCCCATCCAACAAGAGCCGACAGTAAAGAAGAGCACTGGAAATGGAAATACACAGCTCCATTAGATGCAAGGCTTGATTTGTAAATCACTTAGATAGCAATAAAACTGGGGATGGAAATAAAAGTGGCAAAGCTCAGCTTTCTAAACGTTAAATAATTCAAGAGGGAAAGGGTGAGGGGAAAAAAAGTACAGAGCAAGAGCTTCGTGTGTGAAAACAATGGCATCTGAGCAAATCAGAAATTTCAAGCTCTGCCTAAATGTAATTTCTGTTCAATTAAAGCATAACATCAAGATTGTGGGCTRCTGAAATCTGGGATGAAGCATGTCATTGTTGTGTGCAGTTATGAAAGATTTACAGCAAAACCTGGATCTAGGAGAGATCTTCTCTGAGATGGTGCTGCAGGGCTCTTGACTGAGCAGACAGCTCTTGTGAAAACGGCTGTGGGGAGTCAGAGCAAGTAAGATTCAAGATGAAAATAATTCTTTCCCCCTTTTCGTATTTTTATTTATTTATTTATTTTATCTTTGGGAAGGTAACATTGAGAGTAAGTGAGCCAGAGGAACAGATGCCTGCAGGAAAAGTCTTTTGTCGCCTCAACTTTACGAATTTGGAGTTGAGGGGTTTGTTGTTGTTACTTTCTTTGTGTTCTAAAGWTATTCTCTGCTCCAATTACAGTTTTCTGATTTCAGCACAAGAACTGCAGAATGAAACTTTATGGTTTTTTGTCTGGCAGGATGCTGCTGCAATACACTGTGGGGAGGAGAAGAGAGGGATGGCAACAAGAAAATGTAGGCCAGATTCAATGAAGCAGATGTTAACATCTGTTCCCCTCYTCTTTCCCTGGGAGAGATTGAAAATGTTGAAGCATCAGATGCTGCCTTAATAGCAAAACATTTCCTCCAGTGCTCACAAACGCTCTGATAAAAAGCTGAGAAGTAAAATTATCTCAAGATCTAAAGGACATAAAGGCTTGGGAATGGAGGTAAAGGATGTACAAGTTACCCAGCAGGGAACTTGTTCCTGCTATTGTGGCCCCATCCTGGAAGACTCTAATCTTTGGCCTGATTTTTAACAACAGTTGGAATCATAATAGTTTCTTTTGAAYTGCAAATTTAATAATTTGCAGTGCCTGGGGGTCGGAACTTTGCTGTGGCAAGTGTGGGACAAGGGAGGCAACAGTCATGGAGAAACAGCTGTGACAGGAAAGAGGAAAAACTTTTGGAAGACATCTTGAGAACTCCTTCAACTGCATCATGATCCCTGTTACCAAGAAGGGTTTGGATGATCCACAAATTGGTGAAATTATTCAGGAAACATCTCCAAAGRTTCCTTGGCTCACAGATAGAGCTGAGCACATCGAGGCACGTTTTGAATGGGATCTGCCTTGCACCTGCCATTAGCAAATCCCCTGGTTTCTGGAAAGATGGGAGGTTTGGATTAGATAGTCAGATAAAGCTTTTTCTTGTGAGGGTGATGAGGCCCTGGCACAGCTTGCTCAGAGAAACTGTGGAATTCCCATTCCTGGAAGTGTTTAAGGCCAGGTTGGATGGGGCTCTGAGCAGCCTGGGATAGTGGAAGGTGTCCCTGCCCATGGCAGAGGGTTGGAATGAGATGTTTTTGAAGATCCCTTCCAACCCAAACCATTCTGTGATATTATGAGTAATTTATTTTAAGCAGATAATGAGTAATATATATCATTTGTTCTATATAACAAAATCTGCAAAATAAATTTTTTAAAAGTTGCATTTTCTCCCAACTCCTAAAAATGAAGCTTGAGCATTATGACTTCTTGAATCCTCTAGTGTGATCACTGAACAAGTTCAGAGCCCCAGATCTGAAGGGATGGAGAAGTAGCCCAGGATGGTGCTCAAAATTGTTCCCTTCTGGACACCTGTATCCAATATATTCCTCTGAACCCCTCAGAACAAATGGAGAAAAATAAAACCCACCAAGTGTGACTCACCTCATCCCAGAAACAAGCATCCAAGGAAGAAGGCTTGCACCCAAAAGTCCCATTCCTTCTGCTTTGTCTGGGAGATGACTCAGCTCTGACTGGAAACATCAAAGCGCTAGGAAGAGAGAGTGAAAGAAGCTGTGCTTTCAGATGTCAAGTAAACAGAGAAAAGTAAAGGCAGGAGAAGCATCCAAGCACCGAAACATCAAGCCATATGCCCTGGGTATCAAAAGAAAAGTAGATCTTCACCCCAAAGTTTTCACAGTAAAAAAAAGATGTTGAGTACCATGTTCCTCTTCAGGTATGTTGTACAATTACACAGGAAAGCCTTGGAGGCACTGAGAAATGAAAGATCAAGGGAAATTCAGAGCAACTGTTTYCAAGCTGGATTTCATTTTGAAAGCTGCTGCTTCTATTGGAGATTTGAAGAGAGGAGTTTAAAAGCACTGTGGTGTTGTTTGGTTTGGTTTTTTTTTTTAAGGATATCATAAAAAATATTTCCTATTTCTCCTGACCTTGCCTCACCTCTCTGTTCACAGCTACAAAAGGAGTTGCATTGCACCTGAGGTAGAAAGTGTCAGAACACTCATTCTTYCTTGCAAAATCTCTACCATCTCTTCAGAAATAATGATCCCCAAAGGTGAGTATTCTGAGAAAATTTAAGGAAGGTGACAATTCTGCTGTGACCGATGCTACCTGTCACAAAAGGTCCAAATATTTGCTTCAGACAATTTTTAATGAACTCATTATAATCAAACCAAAATCATGCTTGCACAGGAAGAGAATAATGCTTAAATGCTTGTGTCTGTTTGGTCTTTTATTGGCTCACACCTGAACACACCAAACATTTGTCTGTGAAAAATCATGGAGACACAAAAGGAGTTTTTTTTCCGCCTTTATACATTTCCCGATTGTTTTCATTGCCCATTTCATAGTCTGCAAACAGCTTAGGAGGTTATAATCTGCCAGCAGCTCTAGGGAAATCAACCACAAAAGCCCTTCCTCATTCAGAAATGTTAATTCAGTCACATTCCTGCTCTGGCCAGAAATGCCTTTCCCAAAGCCATTCCAGATCTGTGTTCAGTACTTGGTAAATCTCTGATCTGACACCTAAAAACACAACAGATTTTACAGAAAGACATCCAAGATCTGCAGATAACTCATGTTTTTTCTCTGACTGGGATATTTTTTCACAGAGATGATAACCAAATACTGCAACTATTTTTTATTTATTTATTTAGGCAACTACTTATTTTTTTATGTATATTCATCTCTGTTTATGTTCAGATTCTCCAAGTCTTAAAGTTTTAAAGTGTTATTATAAACCARTGTCACAAAGTGTTTTCTGGCTGAATTTTACAATCTTTCTTGGAGGTGACTGCACCATTCACCTCTAGCATTCAGTAGTTTGTTATTTTAGGAATGTTTTCCACACAAGCACTTCTTTTCCTGTATTTTTTTTTTTAATTTTACCCAATCCTTGAAAAATAAAGCATTCTAGGTTAAGCATTTAATATTACAAACCTCTACTGCTAAAATAAATCTCAGCATATTAGCTCTAAGAATTAAACTTGTGCACTGAGTCAATGTGGTCTCACATGGGTACAAAGCAGGGCTTCCAAACTATCAACAAAGTGATGAAGCTGTTTTCATAAAATAAAATTTAAAAAAAAGTTGAAATAATATTCATTTTCAATAGCACAAGCAGCATATAACATCTTCAGCTGTTTCAGTATAAAATGTGGTAGCCTTCAGAGCAGAGCAGGATAGATCTCACTGACTGATAGAACCAGAATGCCTCAAGTCATTTATTGTCTGAAATAACACACACACACACACACACACATCTCCCGAGCCAGTTAAAATATGTAAACTTCAGTGAAGGAAAACAGCAGCACTAAATAAAACTCCTCAGCTCTGCCAAGGTCAACAGCACCACAAAAAGGCCCCTGGAGCTGGGGAAGCCGAGCAGACAGAGCTGTATTAGATCATCTTCTCCCACACTGACAACTGCCTTGCACTGTGAATGATGGACAGAAATTGGAGCTATTTGTTGAGCAGCTCTGCCTCTCAGTCTGGGTAAAGGAAGGGACAAGCTGATGGCTGGATGGAGCAGTCTTGGTCTGGCTATTTTCTGAGGGAACAAATAAAACAAAGCGGATTAATTTATGGCATCGGCCGGGAAAACCTTCAGGTGACCTTGGAAAGAATGGAGGAAAACAAAGAAATGACTCAAGGGAAGGAATGGACAACTGGAGCACAGTGCAAGGAGAAAAATGAAAACTCTGTCCCTGCAAAAAAAATTTATTACCTTGAGACACGATGAATAATGAATTCTGGAGCATCCAGCAGATTGTTTCAGATGTTGTTTTTAAGTGTCCTTTTTGAAGGACAGTTTTACACTTTTGTTTTCATCCTCAAAGGCTGGATTCAGTGATCTCAGAGGTCTTTCCCTGTGATTTTGTGATTCTGTGATTCCCAAACCTCATTAAGACAGAGGAGCAATGTCTTAGACAGCTGTGAACAGCCAGATTTCCTAAATTGCTTTGAGCATATTGTGCCACACAACTGTAAGCCTCCATCAACACTACTTATATATTAATATAAAAGTAACTTTATAATAATATATATTATAGCAGTGACTTAGCAGTTCTGGCCAGGTTGGATGGGGCTTGGAGCAACCTGGTCTAGGGGAGGGTGTCCCTGCCTGTGGCTGGGGAGGTGGAATAGGATGATCTTTAGGGCCCATCCAACCCACACCGTCCTGTGATTCCATGAATTCGCAGCGGTTTGCGTTCTCTGAAGTTCTAAAAATCACAGGTGATTCATTCAAGTAAATTTTTGGGTTTTTTCAGATAAAACAGGGTAGTTTGAGGGTTTCAGTGTTCCTGGAAGAGGTGGAAAAAACACAGCAAATTAACCTGTTTATTAACAGAAAAGATAATAAATGATTGACAACATAAAATATCTGKAACTCTTACAAATTAATGAAATCACTCACACCAGGCCTGATTAGATGTAATTTCTCTCTTTGTCTGTCTAAATACTGCATGGGCATTAACTTTCTCCTTTACAATGTTAATCTGATGTCTTGTCAAGGGAGAAAAATTACTTAAAATGTGTAAAAAGCTACCAGCAGGCTGATGGTTATTACTCTGAGCAATATGATTTGAAAACATTAATCTAATGGGAGATAGACACAGGTCTTTCATGAATAAATGGGAAACGTGTCCATCACCCACTGCTGCAGTCTGAGGAGCTGAGGGAGCAGCAAATAGCAAACAGAAAGTTAAAAGAGATAAAAGAAATTAGTGCGGTGCTAATGACAAACAGGGGCTCGTGAAACAGCACATGACCTTCTCTCACATYCTCTCCTTTTACGAGTTAAAAGTCCTTTTAATTCCTYCTCATTTGCATTATTGCAAAATCAACCAGATGCAATATGAACAATTTCCTTTTCTCTCTTTTTACCCTAATTGTGACCCCAGTTTTCTCTCTTTAGTTCCTGACAAAGCACATTTAAAGCAGAAGACACATCGAGGTGCCCGATCCAATAAAGTATTTCCACTGGGCAACCCCCTTTTGCATAAAATAATTAAAGGACTTGGGTGAGAAATGAACTGGCATGATGATGGAACTGGCAGGCTGGAATAAATTAATTCAGTGATCAGCAGTGAACAAGCAGAGCACATGTGGTCTTTAAAAGAGACTGAGAGCCAGAGGGAAAAGAACAAAGTCACGTTTTGGATGTCCACAAGGATTTTCCAGGACATCATATAAATATTTTTGAAGAGCAAACTGTTTACTGATGATCTAAAGCATTCAAGGCATGATTCCACTGCTGTAGTGCAGTTATCACCTTCARTTTTCACTGTAATTATCTTCACAGCACCTTTCTGGTCCTGGATGCTATTGGATGATTTTTATAATTCTAACTAAGATTTAAGCTTTGAAAGACCAGGAGYTGGGTTCATGAAATCACTTGGGAGACTCTGCTGCCAAAGCACCGTTTCAATGGAACTGAAAGTGGAATTAACAATCTCCTTGGTTATGATTTGCCACTGAGTAACCCTGGAGGCTTCTGAAGCTTTCAAAGCCACCAGGAATCAGGAGCATCTTCTCTCAGATAAGAGATGCACTAAACAGGAATTCGGCACCTGAACTGGTTGCCCAAATTGTTCCTGCAATTAATGGAGAAGCACATTTAGACTGTGATTAATTTGAATTGCCACAAACTTCTTATGATGAAGAGCCTTGCCTAGAACTGCTTTCTGACAAAGCCCTTTTTGTGGCYCAGGGACAGCAGGACAGCCTGAGATAACATCTGAGGTTAAGCAAAAGGGACAGGTTTCACCCAGGTTTCAGGTTCCTCCTGTGGGTCTGCAGTGTACAAKGCCAGAATTATCTAAATGCTGGGARCATTTCRTTTCTGRTARGTGYYTCAAGATGAGYCTTTCCTTCCTGTCTGTAGTTTATAGATCCCCACATCTGAGTTTTCTTCAGAATAAACAGCTTCAGGAGCTCAGAATCATGGCATGGTTTGGGCTGCAAGGRCCTCAGAGRTCATCCAGGTCCRATCTCCTGCCATGGGCAGGGACATYATGTAAAATAACACTGAGGCAGGAGCTCATATTGCTTCTCTGCCTGTATTTAATATTTCAACAATTACTCCCYCAGCCCAGGAGAGATCTRAGTTCCTGGCCCTCCCCCTAGCACAGTCACCAGTGACCAGTTTGGGTCTGAACACACATCCAGTGATTTAATGAGCTGCTCCCATTGCCTCCAYCATGGTGAACTTCTTGCCTAGAAAATGGACAAACAGCATTTGGAAGTCAGGATGGAACACAGGCCACCACTAACAATGCCAATCCCTGATTTGGAAAAAAGGAAAATCGAGCCTGATTTCGACCAGAAACTGATCCCTGTGTTTTGTCTCTGAAGCAATCTTGCTGATGCCATCTCACGTCTCTTTTTACAAATTTGTCTTCTTTGAATATTTGTTATTACCTTGATAGGAAGGATGTGTGCTAATGCCTTTACAAACATTCCAGGGGTGAGGGGATGGGTGTTAACATCTTTGAAATGGGTTTCATTGTCTCTGTTAACTGCAAGGGTTGTTACAGAACCCCGACAGTCTGACCCCGGAAACAAGTGGGTCTGCACAAGCCTGAGGTTCTGAACTTTGGGGTAAAATCCCAGGTTCAAGGGGGACCAGGGGTGGGTGGTTTGGGAAGGCTGCACCTCCCTGGTACCTCGGGCAATGGGGAAAGGAAAAGGGCAACCTGAGGCTGGGAGTTTGGGATAAAAGGAAGCTGCACCCTCCAAAACCTCCAAAAGAAAGAGAAAACCCCAAGGGCATGTGCCCCAATGGGATCTCTCCCTTCATTCCAGCAAACTTACAGGACTCCTCTGTCTCCTTTTTGGACAATGCTTTCTCACAGAGTGATTTTCCTTAYATTTTAAACCAAATATTTGCAGTAGTTGTATTTTCTGGCCCAGAAACTGTAACAGAAGCAGGTGCCAGTTACAGAAATAATTAGTAAACTGCATAATATATAGGTATAATGTTCCCAAAAAACCCCACTCAGAAATACAGACTGCATGGGAACAAATTGGAACAACATAAGCTGCTTACACTCACAATATAGGCAAGAGAATTACTAGGAAGCACTTAYATTCTTATTTAACAGCCAGGGAAGAGTGTTTCCTTTGGAGGCTCCATTTGCTTCTGGTGAATCCTCACTGGAAAGCAGAAATGAGCAGCAGGAATTGTAATGGAAGTATTACAATACCTTGATATCTCACACCTCAGATCAGGACTTCTGCCCACAACAYCYGTGAATAAAAACAGGCTCTGTCGCAAGATAAAAMCCAGTTTTGCCACTGAGCTCAGGTCTTTCTTGAATTTAATTCCCAATATGGAAATACTGATTGGGAAGACTGCAATACAATTACCTGGGGAATGTGAAACCCCAGTGAATAACAGTGTGTGTGTCCTTGGACAATTTGTACTTGGAGCTTAAAGAGATGTAAAGGTCTGACCTGCCCCTAGACTTGTGCTTTGAACCACACAGAAAAGTTGGCTGCTGCAGAGGAGTGGGTGGATTTTTGTGTGTCCCACCCTCCTAAATTTATCCAAAGTTGTAGAATACCATGGGAGAAGCTGTAGGTCCAAAGCCCTTCTCCTACATCATCTCTGCGTTGCTCCATTGCTTCCCCAACTGCATTTGAGTTTCCATACTGCCAAAACACTTCAGCCAAAACCCAGCTGGTGAAAGGTTTGGTGGGGAAATGTCAGTCTTCTGAAACACATTTCATTTTTCAAGTCTTCATTTCCCTATTTTTAATATATAAACAGTTTAAAACTGAAAATTTTCCTAATTACCTTGCACTACATTTCAAYGAATAAATAGATAAATTAATAAATAAATCTTCTCTCACTCTGCCAAATACTTACATGAAAAATAATGGAACAAAARGTTTGGCACCCTGAGACAGGTAATRGCCCAGATTTAMAGGACATTACCTAGAYAGACCAAGAAATGCCCAATTTCAGACCAAGAAAAGCCTTTTTTAAGACCTGAGACTTCCATCTGTATCAGGTATCCTTAAACTGTTCTTTCTGTGTTCCCTGGTGGGGTGCACAGGAGMTCCTGGAGATCCTTCTGAAAATGAGTTTTCTTTAAACTGTCAAGGTTTGCTCTATGGTTGAAAGGGATCCATTTAAAGAAGAACTTTGCTTGTTTTTGTAGGATGGGGCTTTTGAAGAATAAAACACYACAAAATTCTCCAGTCATGTGAAACTGCTCACAGAAAAACAAAACCTTGCTTCTCTCTAAAACACTWAAAAAACAACACAAATACACAAATTGTGTTCAACTGTATCAGCAGACTCCMAAACATGAGTTCAGCCTTGGTTCTGCCTCTGCCTTTGATTCATTTTGAAAAGGAATTCTGCTCTCTTTGCCCTGATTGCATCCTCTCCTGGAAAAGGGATAATCATCCAGGTGAGCTTTTTCTCTCAACAAATGCCTTTTGCTTCGCAGTCAAACTGCTTATTTGCTGCAGAAATCCTGTTGGTTTTTTTTTTTTGGTTTGGTGTTTTTTTTTTTTTTTTTTTTTTTAATTGTCAGGGAGCAATTGACTGTGAAGAAAGATTGGAGCATGTTGTCACTCCCACCAATAAAATCCAGATGTTATGTCATTATATTCTCTTCTGGAGCTTTAGGGGATGGGAAGGCTTTCATTAGGAGGAGMAGGGCTGAGGAGAGGCAGTTATGTGGTCCCATTTTAAAGGAAAATAATYCTGTGTGCAACAATGACAAGTGCACAAATGAGAATAATTAATCCTAGATGGATGGAGACAAGGCTGAGCTGATGGCTTGATGCATACAGCTTTTCCTGAAGACATTCATCTGATCCTTGCCTTATTATGTGCTTTGCAGCAGCATTTTGTAGTTCTTGGTACTCTGCTGATCAGGCTGGAGCCAGCAGGGAAAAGAGAGATGCAGAGCTTTGTTCATTTGCCTAACGATGCACCCAGTGCTGCTGGAGACACCCCAAGGTATTTGAGACATTCACAGGGGTTTGGCAGATCTGACAAAGGCCCTGTAAAATGTGTATATATTTTTGGAACTGGGAGCCACTGCCCTGGAGAACTTCAGATTTCTCCAGGTGCTTTGTCAGGAATTAATATAAAACAATATCTTACAATAGCTCATTAATGTATACTTTAAATATAATATGAATTTGCATTAATAATATAAAACATTTTTATTGTGTTCTAGCCTGCAAAAGAGGGTCAGGGAGGACCTTATCCCTCTCTACAGYTCCATGATATCARCTTGCAGCAAGSTGGGGSTGGGTCTCCTCTCCCAGGTAACAAGTGACAGGACAAGGGGACGTGGCCTCAAGCTCTGCCAGGGGAGGCTCAGGTTGGACATGAGGAARGATTTCTGCAGTGAAAGGTTGGTTAAGTATTGGAACAGGAGGGTGGTGGAGTCACCATCCCCAGAAATGCTCAGGAAATGACTGGWCATGGCACTTAGTGCCAAGGTCTAATTGACAAGGTGTGGTTCCAAAGATTGGGCTGGATGATCTTGGAGGTCTTTTCCAACACCGATTATCTTCTGTTCAATTAGGTGTGATCCCAATTACCCCAGAAACCAGTGGCAGAACCAGGAGCAATGCCCAACTCCTCCTGACAGCAGCATAGAAAATATTCCATTCCCACCTCACCCTGTGCTGATCCAGGGATGTTCAGGGACAGGCAGCACCAGCTAAAAGTGAGGCTCCCTCTGTTAAAAACCGAGTCAGGCAGAGGTGGCTGCTGCATTCGCTGTGATATCTCCGAGTGTTACCATGGAAATTTCCGGGGAGTTTGTTATCAAGCATGTGCAGAGGAATTCAGCCTGGGAGCTGCTGGGTGAGGCATAAAATATAAAATCCTTCAGTGMACTCAGTATGGCCAAAGTGACAGCTTTGGATGGCTCCTCTGCTCTCCTGCTGAGCCCAGCTCTGACTGTGACAGAATTCCAGCCCTGTCTTTCCAAAGACTTGGGTCTGGACAAAAGCTAATTGATRGTTTGAGCAGCAAAAAGCTTCAGAGAAACTTCCAGTCAAACTTCTGAGTCTTCAAATTGCAGAGCTGGGGAGGAGGGAGCATGAAGGGAAGCATGAGCTGATGTCACGTGTGTGTAGGGGGAAGGAGGGAGAGGAATGCAGGTGTAGAATTGCAGAGCTGTGTCCTGTCAGTAAAAGCTGTGTATCCTGCAGTCCTCTTGTCCAGCTGGAAAATCTTGGAGGAAAATTCATAGTTCCTTAATTTTCATACCACATTCATTAGGATAGTCTTGGCATGTGGGGGGAAATAAATAAAAAACTGAACCTTCCCCACCTGCAAAGTTCTTACTTTAAGTGTCACTTTACACCAGTTGTTCAGCAGCAGAAGCACTTCAGCAATTAAATCCAGAAGTGCTGCTGGCAGTGGGGACAGCAAGCTGAACACTGCCATTGAGCTGGAAATGCCATGGATTGATCTAAACCTCAGCCTTTATGGCCTTCCTGCACATAGGTAACCTAGCAGGTAGAAGAATATTTCAGATATTGTCAATGCACATTCCAAATATATCAGTAATAAAAATATGCAGGTGGCTTTAGGGTGCCATATCCCCTTTATATTTTTTTTTTTCCAGAATGTAGAAAAATTTCCTGTCTCACCAGTGAGAGAAAATTGATGCTCATTTTTTCCAGCTGAAATAGCAATAGGACTTTTTTGAAAAGCAATATAATATGGAAGATAAAGCTTTGTTGTTTCATAGAACAGAATTGGGTATTTATTATTTATGGTTCACAACAGACAGGCAACTCCATGAAATACCTTGGTCTCCTTTTTAGACATTGTGGAGCAGAATCATAAAAAAATCTTCCTGTTCTGTGGAGGGAAAGGAGACAAACAGCAAGGAAATGAAGCTTCAATGCTTCCATTTTAAGCTGCAGAGTACAGAGAGCTCTGCCCAAGGTCTGTGAATTGTCTGTGGCAAGGTCAGGAGCTGCAGCCACAGCTCAGAATCCCAAGTAACTTTTCTCAGATAATTTCAAGTACTGGGTCAATACTTGCTCGTAGGCTTTTCTGTGCTCCTGCACACAGCATGAAAAGCAAGGTGTATCCATCTAAATTCTCTGAGGAAACTTGATTTGAGGTTATTTACTGGCTGTGCTCCAAATGCCAGGCTCTTCCTGGCGCTGGTGTTCTGTGCTGATGTGAGACCACATCTCCCAGCACAGGGGTAGTGTCCCAGGCTTGAGCTGGTGGGGATGTACCAGACTTYACCCACTGGGTGTGGCCACTTCAACCAGGTGTCTGAATCACAGAATAGTTTGAGTTGGAAGGGACATTAAAGGTCATTTAATTCCAACCCCCTGCCCAGGGCAGGGACACCTCCCACTGGAACAGGGTGCTCAGAGCCCCATCCTGTGGCAAACCAGAGCATCTCTCTGGTTCTCCTGGATGGGCAGGAGCCTGGATGGGGGGGGTGATCCTCCCTGGCCTGTTCCAGAAACAGTGGTGACTTTTGGTCTCAGCCCATGGAAAAAGCACTGCCAGGGCTGTCTGAGGATTTGGAGATCACAAGGGTTTGATTAGTGTGATTTTTATTATGTCACTGGGTGACAAAGTATAGTTTTTAGGTTTTTCTATATAGGGGAAATGGAGTCAAGATGGAGGCAGATCAGTGTGATAAGAGCACAAGTTTCTGTCTTCCTTTTTCTCTTCCTCTTTGCAAAGCGTGATGGGTTTTCAGGATTGGTAAAGGTAAAATTTCACTGCATGACATGGGTTTTAGTTATTGGTGTTTAGAGAAAAACAATGTTAACATAATTTAGAATATAGAAGCCCAGACACTGTCGTGGGCGGGGGAGAAACCATTTTTCCAGCTGCCTGTGAACTTCATGCTGGACAGAAAGAACTTGGAGATAAGATTTGTAAAATAAACATCTGCAGTCCGCAACCCAGACGTTCTCCGATTCCTTCTTTCAAGCATGGGCCGGTGAGAAGAAAAATTTACACTGCAGGGGTTAATCTCAGAAGAGATAATTCCGACATCTGGCGTCCCTGGACCATGGGAAATTCTAGGGATGGGGCATCCACATCTTCTCTGGACAACCTGGTGAAATAGAGAAAAAAACCCAAAACTACTGTCTATCTCCTCATTGGTAGTCAATTAAACATTAAAGAGTAAGAAAATCAGTCAAAATATTCAGTATTTCACTGCTCAGGCAAGTCRTTAAGGGAAGACTGAAAATGTCACACAATAAAGCAAAACCTGCCTCAGGTCACTGCTTTCCAAGAATGGGATCCCAAACCTGATATTACCAGCTCGGCAGTGGAGGTGGGATACAGTTTTAGCCCGTTTTCAAAACTTTCTGAAATTCTGTTTTAATCCAAATTTTACATGTCAAGCCATTGGATCAAAATAATGTGAAGTTTTGTGCAGAAAGATTTGTTCCAGTTCTATCCCCCAGGATAAAAAAGGTAGACAAGAAATGCAAGAAAAGCAGGAAATGTCAGGTTCATTTACTGCCTTCCTTGGGATGAACCAATACAAATTACTGGGGTCCTCTCCCCCCTGTTTGGGTCGCAGCTGAGGAATGAAATGTTTCTGTGTCTCTTCCTGGCAAAGCAGAGTTTATTTTGGATGACATTATGCTCAGGTCTCTTCTAAGGAAATATGCACATCTTATTGGTCAGCAAAATGAAATGCATAGTGAAATATCACTGGAATTTTACATAACCTATTTACTCAGTGAAGAAAAGGCACAGACCTACTTTGCATAATTCTCTACACAAGAAATCTTTGAATAAAAATGATTCTGAGGCCTTATCCAGTGCTGTTGTTTAGAGCAGCACTTTCACCTGCTTGTGATGAGAAAGAGTGTTAATACCCACAAATCCATGGCTGATAATTTTTCTGTGTCTTTTGGACATTCTCCTGTTCCCTTTCAGGCCCTGGTTTCTCAGGAAAGCAAAATAATTATGCTAATAGGTGCTCTTATTCTGGCATGAAAATTGCATTTTTTTTCAGCTTAGTTTGTGTCATTTAGAAAARAGTTTAGAGAGAAATGAAAATTAAAGAGCACTGATTTCAAAATAAAAGTATCTGTACAAGTCTGTGGTTTAGAATTACTGCTTTGGATGTTTCCATCATGCCTGTCTAGGTTGGTGTGCCCAATTCAGCTGTTTTGGGYAGGAGTCTCATATCCCTAATTACCTAATGATGAAAGTTTGGCTCCCAATTTGCCAGTTTTTAACAACATTGATCCTGAATACCTATAGCACTTCCAGAAACAATAGGGAAGACTTTATCCAATACCTTCATTGGAACACAACCCATGAAATGTCCACTCAAGTAAAGTAACTCAACCCTTCTTGGTCTARTTAAACAAAAATACTGCCTTTTTTCTTGGTGTCATTAAAGATTATCACAGTCAACACTAATAAGGTTCTTCCTCATGATGATTTGTTTTATTATTCCTTACCAGAAATCCAGATTGATGGGCACTCAGCAATCATGGCACATTTCTTCAGGGTTACATGTTGGTGACAGAAAACACACAAGAAACTCACCATTTTCTACTCCAAATAAGACATAATTCTATTTTCTCTCTCTCTTACCCATAAAAGAACAAAAATCATTGCTAAGAAAGCCCACACAAAAGGAAACATTCTCTTTTCACTGTTTGTTGTAGGAAGGGGTTCACAGAAGATACAGAACCTGAGCCACGATAAGGATGTGACTTCACCACCTTTGAAGAGAGGTGCAGATGTCAGATTTGYGACACTTCAGAGCTGTAACTGTGTAAGTACTAAGACTGGATGAAATATTAATCCAGCCCATAGTTCCTGCCTCTGGCAGTGACCAATAATGTATATTTATGGGAAGATTATAGTRCTAGGAGAATGCAAACTGTCTGAACATGCACATACTCATTGAATAATAAATACCARTRGGAGAAAAAAAGATCAAACCTCGAAGGATTGATGAGGTCCCATCTTAGGTGCTTGAACAGCCATGGAAATTGGCATCCTGCTGGCAGCTGCTCAAAGAATGCCAAAAAAACTCTTCATGGGTGCAAAGCAGCTACTGGATTCCCACAGAGTATCCCAGTAAGAAACTTTAAAATAGTGCAGAAATTGCAGTCTGGATGGTCCAGTCATCATCCAGAGGAGACTGAGAATATGAGGCAGCTGCATCACAATTCCCAGGAGATCCTGTATCACTGCTTTGATGCCAGGATGGTAAAACATCAGCCTTGGGGGATTTTTGTGCGTTTCCCACACAGAGATCAAAATGTGTTCCATCTGGGGCTGTGCAGCAGATCAGACCTTTAATCCATTCTTTTGCATCTAACCTTGATGGAGAGGTGCTGCCTCAGGGCTTGAACAATGCTGTGTTATCCAAAGTATTTCAGTCTGGAACACGCTTGGTGCTCCTCAGGTCGTGGGGAGTCTCAGGAGGGTGGGATTCATACAGAGCTCCTAACTGAGCTCACTCGGTGAAAATGTGGGATCTCATCTCCCAAAATGTCCATCAGCACGACTGATGTGACCAGGGGAATCTGAATGTCAACTCATGGAAGCTGGACTAGGGACTGTTTTTAAGAAATCTCTTTGATATTCCTCATCCTCATGAGCGCAGGGCTTTCTTCCAGCCATGAGGATGAAGCTGGACACTTCTAGCCTAAGATCTCCCCAGCAGCTCCTTCYGAGAGCTGTGCAGATAATCAGAAGTTTGCAACAGATTTTTCAGAAATAATTACATGTGGGATTCCATATGGGGTGGGCCAGCTTGTTTGTTCAGTGAAGGAAATGTTACCAAAGTCCTTCTGCCAATGCATTAAATATTTAGTGTCTTCTGCTTAGCTCCTCTGTATCAACAATTTAACTTCCCATTCTCTATTCATATTACAATTTAGCTGGATTAAGAGAATTTAACTGACAYGTAAGGCAAACACAACTGTATCAAGTAGATTTCTTGGCCACTTTGACACTTGTKCTCAAAACCTRCAGGAATACGAAGCCTGAAAATATTTGCAAGAAACTGTTTTGATCTATACATGAAAAAACCCCAGGCATTAATATTTCACATTGCAAAATGAATATAGCAAATATAAAATTTATTACTTAGCCATTTCTTCTGAATGGAGGTTTATATMATGACAAGTTTGTAAGTATTCATTGATAAAGGAAGTTTTAAGGTATTTTGCAAGCAATGTTATCCAAAATGACAACAGCCCCCAATGCTGTTTGGTTTTCAACATGTATGAAAATGTTTTGCCCAAATGCATATTCAAGGTTGATGTTTGTGGACTGCTTTCTGGGGCCAGATCTGTGGGGTCTGATTATTATCACTGAGCTTGAWGGAATTAACAGAACTATGCTTCTTCATTGTTTCTTTATTTTTATCCTTACAATCTTGAAAATTTAATTAAGCTTTGTGACATTCTCTTTTCTTTTTCTATTTCAAAGAATTTTTTCTCTTTTTTTTCAAGCATTTTCTGAAAATGAGTATTACTGGCAAAGCAACAMTGTTTGCATCCTACTTCCATTGTCTCTTTAGAAATAGTTCCTCTTTTCTTTATCCCCGTGGCAAAACAGTAATTTAGATCACTGAAGTCATAGCAGTGATATTTTCCCTTTCCAAACTACTCCAGCTTAAAAAYGCTTTCAGAGAAGATTGAGGTCAAATGGAGAGTATTTGGTAGAATGTTTTCWTGAGAAAGGTTTGCATGGAGAATATTCCACTCATCTGCCAAGTGCCACAGTGCTGACATTGTTTTGGAAACACTTRAAGCTGTCTCAGGTGTTTTGTTTTTCAAGCTCAACTTTCATGACCAGCATGCTGAGTTGCTTTGAAAGTCTCCAGCTTTCTGGGAACATGGAGAGGCTTTTAGGAATCCCTGGCATAGCTGAAGGTTTGAAAGGTTCTCCACTTTCTGAGGTATCAGCACAGCCTCCGAGCGTTGGTGAGAGATGCCCCATTCATTGTCACTTTGCAGCTTGACTCTTWGGGAAATCTTCCTTGTCCCAACTTAGACCATTAAATTCTGATTCCCAGCTCACTGGATATCCTCAGAAATAAAGACTGTTCCTACTTTAAGAAATAATTCAGACCAGCAGCAGTGGTTCTGCACCAAAAAAGAGCTGTTTTTAAAGACCATTTATCCATACTATAGAAAATTTAAGGTTTTGGCTCAATACTGGACCTAACCCAGCGGTGTGGTCTTATTGCACACTTACAGCTTGATTGGTTTGGGTGAACCCCARACTTCTTCTAGTTCCTTTTAAATGCAGCTGAGTTTGGTGTCTGCCAAGCTCTGCAATAGAAAACAAAGTGCAACTCATGAGAATTATTGTGAGACCCTTCTCAGCACTTCTGATTCAAACTAACTGATCTTTCTCCTCCTAATTCAAACTAAAACCCTCATGTAGGAACACAAACTACTGTGATGACATCAAACCCTCCCTCTCGTCTCTACACAAATATTTTGCTAAATGCCACGCTGTGCAAGAGGCTTGTGGAAATGTCTCTGAGATGCTTTATAGCCCAAATCCAAGCTGGCTGCCTGTCTATATGTGTCACCTGGAAGTTATGACATGGTATTCACATCTCAAGGACCAGCCACGGTTGTTAAGTTCAAAGTTTTGTTTATGGGCAGAGAGGAAGCACACATCGCCTATAGATTAGGTAAAAAACAAGAATTTGYTGGTGTAATTTACATCTAACTTAGAGTCTAATAATTCACAGTCTAACTCAGAATAATCACAAGTCCAATTATAAAGGAGAGAAGATGATAATGCAGGTGAAGTGCTTATGTGCAGAGAAAGTAACAAGAATAAAATCATAGAAATCATAGAAATCTCCAGCTGGCAGGGACCCACAAGGATCACAGAGTTCAACTCCCTGCACCTCACAAGACTTGCTAAAACTAAACTGTGACTTTCCTGGGGAGTCTGTTCCAGTGACTGATCATCCTCTCAGTGAAAAAAACCTTCCTTAATGTCCATTTTGAACTTCCCCAATGCTGCTCCATGACTATTCCATGTGTCCTCTGGGTCACCAGTGAGAGCACATCAGCCCCTTCCCCWCCAGTGCCCCACTTGAGGAAGGTGTAGACTGTGATGAGGTTCTCCAAAATAAACAATTTAGTTAAACCATACGATGAAAATTGTTAATCCACAGACTTCTTAACATCCACCCTCTTTCCTGGCACTCTGCTGACCCTGCCACAGCTCCTGTGGAGCCCTGTCAGTAACTCTGCAGGCAGTAACTCTCAACCTGGAGCAGCAGACATCTCTATTTCAAGAGTTAATCTCAAAAGAGAAGAGAAAACCCTTGCTGGACAAATTGGCAAGACAAAGTAATTACACTTCCAAGGAAGCAGTGTCCAGCACAGCTCCTCACTCTCTCCTGTGATCWGGAGGACAGGTTTACAAAAGTAGAGTAATGGTAAAAAARATGAGATCAGTCACTCARTAGRCTGAAGGAAGTTTTATGTCCAGCATCTCTTTTTGAAACAGAGTGCTGCACACAAGTAAAGCAAAAATAAACTCATAATAAAGTAAAAAGCTGCCAGGGCTGGTGGTTTTCTTGAGGAGACCTTCAGGAAGAGACCAACCATCACATGACAAATGTGAACAGTAGCCAGTAATGCATGGCTGGGTGACTAAATGYCTCTTTGAGAGAGGCATAAATTATTCAGGATTGTCTGGGTGTATGTTCATGCATGAGAGAAGCATGATAAGCAGTCCTATTTCATGCTTAATAATCACCTTATAGACAAAAATACAGTCACACTGGTGAGTATCCTGTGTGTCAGGTTATGAGGAGGCATTTATTGAACAGTGTAAAAATTTCTGTGTGTTTCTGTTTTATTTATTCTCTACTTCACTTTGTGAGGAACAGACAGAAGAGCAAACAGCACGATTTTGTTGACCAGTGGGTACAGAGGAGGTGAACACACAGTTTCCATCAGGACAGAGGCACCATTCAAGGAATTCAAAAGGTTAAGGAGGAAAAGCAAAGAGCAGGTGCAGGAGTTTACAGTCCCCAGGGCAGCARCAAAAATGAGAGCCACACAGCAGTCAGACAGTGTTAGAAGATATTTCTTCCATCATTAGAAGGAGCTCACAGGATATTTTAAAATTGTGTTTTAGGTTTAAATTGTGTTCTGACACAGGGAAGGACCACTTTACAAAATTTTGAACAGATCGAAAAAAGGAAACAGGCTGAGATTTCTGTCTGAAAAAAAAAATCCAAAATAAAGGGACTTTAGAGAAAATAAAAAGAAAAATTATTAGAAAAAAACCCAGAGGTTATTGCTTTGAGAAAAAATGAAATGAGTATTTCTCACCTAAGAATACAGATTTGCATAGGCACGTAAGAAATTATTCACATTCCAAGATCTGACAACTATTCATGTTCTCATATGCAAGCAGTAGTTAAACTGCTTAGAAAGATCAAAACCAGAGTATGTGTAATGGATTAATCATCCCAAACTACTCTGGTGAGAGAGCAATACACCAGAGACAGACAAATTATTTTGGCTCTATTAAAAAAAAAAAAAAGTCATGCATTAGAAATAGGAATAAAAAGAGAAAAGGAAACAGAGATAGGAATCTGAAGGAGAGAAAATGTCACCTAAACATTGAGAATTGTTCCTGATAGGGATCTGGAGACTATAAAGCATCTTCACTGGACAATCAGTGGCAGTGWAATCCCTTGGGAAACTGAAACAGGGGGGGAGCAGCTCCAAGGAGCACAGGGAGGGGACAGCCTGACCTAAAGGGTCTTTTCTATCTGGTGCAAACAGARCTCTCCATAACAGATTTGCCAGCTTCTCAAAAGCAGAGCATGAGCTGAATCAGCCTCAAAATACACCAATGACAGGGATGAAAAACGCTGAAACCCCATCTCAAGGTGATATGAGGAGGAATGCTGGCAGCCAGGTCCATGGACTGAAATACAGCCCAGAAAATGGGTGGCTGGTCTGCACAGCGGTGCCATTTGTCCCACATCTTGATTTGGACATCAAGGATAGACATACTTGTTTATGTTCAATGCAAAAAAGAAATGCACTGTTCAGTGTTTTCCAAAACCTGCCACTTAAATTCATTCTGACATGGAGATGACCTAAAGAGGAGAAAAAAACCCAGTCACACTTCAATTTCTGTCACAAAACTTCTGCTGCCTTTGCTGACAGCGGGAGAAATAGGGTTGCTGTTCATCCTGTAATTTCAGGTTTTATCTGAATAGAAACCAAAGACTGAGAGAACAATTCTGGTCCTGCTAAATGTACCTGTCTGCTTTACTATCAATTGAACTTGTCKCTCTAAATATTTTACAAGGCATAACTTTTTCCTTTAATTTCTCTTCATCGCTCCCTTTACCTCATTATTTTTCTACTCAGAAAAAAAAAAAAAAAGCCAGATTTGTTAGAAGTCATTACTTTCCCTGTGGGTCACCTCTAAGCCTTTTTTTTTATCATGTACTTTTTCCTTATTCTGACAGAATATGAGACATTATTAGATATGCCCTCTGCTTATTGAGTTCTGCCTGGAACTGTAATTGTAATATACATGAGCTGTACTTCATGCTTACATTGTGCCTCACATTCAGAGATCTCGCAGTAATTCAGAACGAGGTATAAAGTATTAATGACCTGTATAAAAGGAGGGGAAATATAAAATGAAGAGTGGAAAAGGAAGTAAATTTGCAACCATATTTTATTTTGGTTCTTCAGGAAGGAGACGGTATTTCAGTTCAGTGGGAACTGAAATAAAAAGTATGATTTTGTTTTGAATGAAAAAAAAAGTAATTTTAAACTTGAAGGACTTACAAAAAATGCAATTTTGAGACACTACCTGTTTGAAAGCCTGCAACCATCTCTATCTGTACATATCATCCAATCCATTCACAAAAGAACAYTGTCAGACAAGTGTTTTTTCTTCAGTTTCCAGAGATTTTGAAAACTGGAGGTGTCCAAGGATGCGTTAAGCCACACATAAAATTTGAGGAAAAGGTCAAAGAAAGAACGTAGGAGTCCTGAATGCAAAAATCAATCTTSATCCACACTGCATGCAGGCTGGCACACGCATTGTTTGCTGCAGCCCCAAGAGATAATTCTACTCTAGAGCAAAACTTAGAAACTGGCTTCTGGAATCTGCTACTTACAGACCATTGCCTGGTATCTCCTTTGGGAAAAAGGCACTGGAATATCTACTTTAAACTAAAAATAAAGCAAAAACGTTGACCTATTAATGTCAACTCTTAAAATSTCTCTGGGATCCTTGAGTAGAAAGAATACTACATTTGCAAAGAATTGTAACAGTTTCATTACACTTTACATACAATATTTTGGATATTTATAACAGCCTATCAATGATTTTGTCACCATGTAGGAGTTTCCCTTGATTTGGCCTTGAAATCTAAGGTGGACATTGCAAATATTTGTCAATGCAAAAGGATGTTGATTTCTAGAGCCATCAGTTGTTAAACTGTGGCTTTTTTTACAAACTGTTACCACAGAGATGAAAATGTTTATTATCACACAGGTATTATTGAAGTGATTTTGACAGCATTTCACACCTCATTTGCTGCCAAAGTTATTAGATTTTAGTCAATGATCAAAGAGTCAATTGACTCCAAAGAACTCCTTTAAAGCACTGAGGCGTGAAATTACAACAATTTAGAAATTATCTTGATCTTTACTTCATCTTGGGCTCAAAGTGGAGGTGCCCATCTCTTCTAGCTTCCTCCCTACTTGTTTAAAAGGAAACATTTAGGGTTAATTTAAGCCTTGAAATAGTGTCATATTTATGTGACTTCAGGCAGTGGAATTATTTGGAGGGGTAGCTTTGACAGAGCAACAGTTTGAGTGCAGATTGGCTGKCATAACTTCCAATGACAAAAACCACAGCCAATCTGGAATGAAGGCTTATTGGCAAAAAAAAGTGTCTTTCCCAAGGATGAAATCATCAAAACTCACAAAACTTGCAGAAACACTGAAAACAGAGTTCAAGGAGACACATCCTGTTGATTATCCTGTTAACTCCATGATCTCATGTACACATGACACATCCTCTAACCTCTTTTATATCTGTGTAAAAATACTGTTGTGTTTTCACATCTCATAATGTTACAATTATTTAAAATTCCACTTCTAGACAAAGTACTTTCAAGATATTTACATCAGCTGGACAACCACTAAACTCTGTCCTTAAGCATCACATCTGCATGCTATTTGAAGACTTCCAGAGGTGGCAATTCCACCACCTCCCTGGGCAGCCTTTTCAGTGAAAAGTTTTTCCTGATATCCAAYCYAAACCTCCCCTGGTGTGAGGGAGGCCRTTTCTTCTCATCCTGTAATTTGATACCAGGGGAAAGAGAATGGCACACCTGGCTTCCCCTTTTGTCTGGGGGTTGTTGAGAGTGAGGAGGTCCTCCCTGAGCCTCCTTTTCTCCAGATTGAACCCCCCCAGCTCCCTCAGCTGCTCCTCATCAGATTTATGCTCCAGRTCCTTCTTTTGCTGTTCTCTGGACGTCTCAAAGTCTTTCTGGAGGTGAGGGACCCAAAACTGAACCCAGCTTTTGGGGTGTGGCCTCACCAGTGACAATTCAGGGGGACAATCACTGTCCTGGCCCTGCTGACCACACTGTTGCTGACACAGGATGGAGGTGAAAGTATCGCAACTCTTGGCTGCCTGATCCTTTTCTGGAAGATTCACTGTTTTATTCGTGGTGAGGACCTACAGCTGCATCAGCCTGGCTCCCACAAATCAAGCAGGACACAAGTTTGTTTAAGATCTGCACAATTAGGCCTCCAGTTTTCTTGCCTGTCTCCCTGTAAATATTTTATATTTCCTGGAGGAATTCCTACAACTGAGGGCGCCTTTTGTCAGCAGTGACAAACTCCCCACCCAAGTCCCTTAGCCTCCGAAAAGTTGTCTCAACACCTGACCTGCTTCCATGAATTTGTGTTACCTAAATAAAAGATATTGAAAGTGGCTTAAAACAGTCATTTATCTTCTTTATTACACTGATTTGGCATTTGAGTTCACTCTTGTTCCCATACAATCCCACGCCACTTTCTAGGAAATGGATTTCCATGCCTGATGGYTTACTGATGGCAAAATATCTTTGATTTATTCCATAAAAACTTCCCAGCTGAACKATTAGTTCTCTTCCTTGGAACCAAGAAACCATTGAAAAAGCATGGGTTTCATTGTAAAATAAAAAAATAATCCCTTTTTCCCCTGATACCGAGTTGCAGGAAGCTCTTTAGTTAAATCAATTGCCGGTAATTAGAGTACTACTTCTAACTGTGCCTAAATCATATTTGATTGGGGCTATTGTGTTAGCTCTTCTCTTGCCATGAACTGTATTTCATTGCATCTGAATTATTCTGAGGGATCCTCTAATCCCCTCACTTTCCTTCGATTCAGAGATGAATCTTTGCYTTCCACTGCTGTATTATCAAAACCTCCTCTCCAGACTAATGCGCCAGCAAGAGTCATTTTTCATTGAATGTTAGGCCTGACAAAGAATTATTATTCTAATGTATTGGGGAGATTAGCTCATTTTCACTCTCCTTCTGCCTTCCCATTCATCACTCTCCTGCTGTTGGGACTTCCAAAATGATTTATTTAGGCAGAAAACTTGAGTACTGTGGAGRAGAGCTGAAAATACACAAATGGTACAGGAAATGCTGATCCTTTCCACTCCACTCCACCAAAYGTGACTCATGAGTGTGTCTCTTCCTTTTAATTTCTGTAAACTGGGAACCTTAGGGAAGTCTCTCTTCCTATTCCTTCTCATCTTTACTGGTAGCATTTACATCATACATATAAAATGGGTCCTCTCTTCTCTCTCAGGCCAATCAAACCCATCTTTTTATTGCTATTTGCTGTTAGCATCAGCCTGAATTGCTGATAACTCATTCTCTTCTAATTACATTTCTGTTTCTTTAAAGCTGTCACAGGGCTCAAAATACGACCCTGTTTATCCCACGAATCATCTGGACAASAGTGCCATGAAGACATTTCAACTATGAATTTATGAATACATCATAATGYATTTATGGTGACTTAGAATGGCACATAAATTTCCCTGTGCTGTGTTCAGTTGTCCTGGTCAGTGGTTATTATGAGATTCTCAGTGGATGAGAAGCTCAGGATTAGAAGCTTTTTCTTGAGGTCCCATGGAAAAGTTATTCGGGATGACTGTAGTGGTTTCATGTTCACTAATTATGCTTTCCTGGCTAATGCACCAATTAATGTAGTGGTTCTAGTGTTTCTCTGCTGTGAGATAGGATTAGGAGAAGCAAAGCAGACTCAAACTTAAAAGATACAATGATAGTTTTATTCACACACTAAAAGGAAAAAAAAAAATAAGCAAAATGAAACTTTCAAAACACTTTCCCCTCTCCCACCCCTCTCCCACCTCCTTTTCTTTCTCACAGACATTGTATAAAGGCAAAAAAACTCAGAACCCAAGGTCTGTACTTCTTATAAAATAATCTTTCATCAGTCTTTTTAGAGAGAGAAGTCTCTTCTGGTTATGGCAACTGTCCACAAGAAAGAAACAGTCTGCTTGTGGCTCTCAGCTCTCACAGAAACAGCCACCCAGGAACCTGTTTCTGTGGTTCTTCCACATGAAAGCTTTTCCCATCAGCTGCACTTGGRTCATGGGCTCTGTGCATTCTGGGGTGTCATTTTAAAATGAACAGTTCAGGTGCAAAGGATGTTCTTCAACCCATCCAAGGGCAGAAAATGTCTCTCACTTCACTGGCACCAGAAGAATGAGGCAGGCTGAACAGCAAAGATTTTGGGAGGTTGCAATTAAATCAGTACGGGATCCCAAAATATCTTAAGATTCAATGCAATTTGATCAATGAACAAGATGGAAATTGTCAGCAATTGTTCCAAAAGGGCTTACTTAAGGAAAGAAGACTGGCAAAAAAAATCTATCAAATCTTTCATACAATATGTGGATCTTAAAATTTTGTCATGTGCAGAAAGGGAGAACAGTTTGTGTACAGATCAAGAAGTTTCTTGTTCTTATATCCTTTGATAGTCTAAATTAAATATTATTCCTCTAATGAATATATTTCATTAGGTTACAACATAAGTGTCTGTTTCTGGGGTGTCAGGTTGTCCRGTCCTGCTCTTGGGGGCAGGATCTGTGCTGCTCAGGCTTCAACTGWGTGTGGRTGTCTCTGTGAGGTGACCCAAATCACATCCTAAAYTGCATTTACTCTATTAATTAGACTCCTATTAATGGCAAAGGGAGTTCAAGTCTGTGCTATCAGTGCCTTCATTGAGCCAGGTAAATCCCAACCCTGAAGTAAGAGCTGAATCCCACTCAGTCTTGTACTACACGTACCTGTACTACTTGTTTCATCATCACCTTGAGAATTTCTGATATTTTTTTGCCTCACACAGAAGCTGAGCCACCTTTGYCTGCACAAACCTTCTCACATCCTCATGTTTTGGAATAGGCTGTAAAGTTCATCTTTCTGCTACTCAAGGGCTTCTTATCTTCTTCCAAAAGTGCCATCTGCCCCGCCTCCTGCTCCACTGGTTTAGGTGCAGTGTTGTCATCTTTCATTAAGGTGTTTGTGTAGGAGAGGAAAAGGTATTCATAAATTAATTGTGAGGAAGAGACACCTCTAGAATAACTCTTTACGGCTATGTTTCAATTTTGCTCTCCATGACTAACTCTGGTGACCTCCTCATCATAACCTGCATTAGGTGGAAGATCCTGACACAAGAATCCATAATCAAGACGGTATTAACTGCATATTTCTCTTCTTGAGGCACAGACTGGCTTGRAGTCATTATTTTTAAAAACTATTTTCATACTATTTTTAAAAGACTGGCTAGATAAATCCAGATCAGTGTAATGTAAATCCAAAGTTGTTCATATTTTGAGAAGCTGGTAGCCTAGTTCACCTCCAGAGGTTTTTTCAACTTAACTAGAATAAGGAATTAAATTCTATGTCTCTAAGGTATGGAGGGGGAAAGGAGGAAATGCTATAGATTAGGGCTAGACCTTACAGAATCTGGTCATCTAAGAGTTACAGAGAAATTCTTCATGAGCAGAAAGGTACCTGATGTCTCAGCAAGAACCGTTTTGGGATTCATACGTTGGCCTCTTCATTCAGAATTAGTCTGCCGTCAGTTTTCTTCCAAAGCTATCTCCATCACCACCATCAGAGTGCAGACAACCTTCCCAAATATTTTCTAGAGAGCRAGTGGAGAGGATTTCTTGAAGACATTCCAATGTCCAGAAGAATCATCAAGAGGAAAATCTCTTTCTCTTGAATATGTACAGTTTGCAAGAAGTCAGCATGAGCTGGGCACTCATACACAAGGGTGTATGGGCTGTTGCTCACACACTTTTCTCTTCTGTGAAGTGAAACATCAACAGAGTAAAGGTGAGCCCCTGTGTTCACTAGATGGTGCTCCAACATTCAGATCCAGTGTTTCTGGGTCTCCCTGGRACACTGAACTCTTTGTTCACCAGGCTGTCTCTGTGCCTGCCATTGTTTGTAATCACAAAGTTCCCATGGGCTGGGCGTGCTCATTCTGTACGAGCAGTACCCATGGCATGCCAGAGGAGTCTTCTGCACAGATGCATTATCCATTTCTCTCAGTTTATCCTGCTTAGTTGAGCTTACTCGTGGTAAAAAGTGGTCTTTTAATGCAAGGTTTTGGTTTGTCTTCTAAAACAGTAGGACATAAACATGCAGACAAGTGACTCATCYGAGCATCAAGTAGTTGCACACCTCTGGTACTCAGGTAAAGGGATATTTTTGTGTGTGTGTGTGGTTTTCCTGTTTGAAGTGCCTGTGATGGTGTAAAAACATGTCACAACCCACCAGAGAGACATTATTATAGCATGACATAAAGAGTACATGGTGCTTGCCTTAGAGCTGGGCACGAAGGGATCTGGTGGGAATTTGCAAATTTTTGGATTAGCTTTGGAGGATTGTACAGATATGTAGGAGTTACAACTGGTGCAATCTTTACTGCAGTGCCTATAACAAAGTGTCCCTAGAGCTGTGTATTCTCACAACCAGGGGAGGCTCTTCTTTTGGAGGAAAATAATTTGTCTGCTTCAAAAATAACCAATGAGTGAACTCACATACAGGCTGTGTACCTGGTGAGGGGACCAAGACCTGAGAGGCAACAAAGAAAGCATGAATTTATCCTCAGACTTCTGAAGCTCATTGATCAAAAAATTGGGGTGTCCCCCCACATGCAAAAAAGATGTAAATGATGTGGTACCAAAGGTGTGGCCCCCAGATGGAGGCTGAAGTTTTAAAGGATGTTAAAGGACATGAGTTGACAGAATCAGTGCTTGCCTGGAGGAAGAGGATTATGTCTGAGCCTTCATCTCCTATTTGCCCATGGTTCTTATAAAAATAAATTGTTAAATGCTGTAAATGACATGTTCAACCCAGAAGAGCTTTATTTTAGTTGTGAGTAACCTAAGATAGGAAATATCAGGTCAGGAGTTCAGGTCTCCTCAGACTKAGAGTGCAACCTCAGTTCTGCTGGATMCAGAATCATGGAATTGTTTAGGTTGGAAAARACYTCAAAAATSAAGACAAACAKCTCACCCCACACTGACACATTTAAYACATCCACATGTTCTCTGAACMCTYTCAAGGATGGTGAATCCCTCACTTCCCTGGAGCTTCCTCCAGTGCCTGACCACYCTTTCAGTGAGTAGCTTTTCTAGTACCTTCCTTGCTGGGGAGGCTCCATATGGAAAATATGGTCCGACATTTGCATGAACTGAGTCATAAAACAGTATAAATCTAGACTGCTGCTAATGGCTACACAAGTGTCTCTGAGAACTCTGCTTTACAAGGTGGAAATAGGAGCAAGATGGGTTTTACCACGAGCTGAGCAGCAATCTCCATATCTTCTGACTTCCAGAAAGCAAGATTGCAGTCAAGCACTGAGGGCTCCTTATCTGCATCATATTTCCATTCGTTATGCTCCATTCTTTTTTCCCCTCATAAAAATGGGACAAAAGAAAACTAAATCYTTGCAATGACAAAATGCTTCCTGGCATCTGGAAAAGTCCCCATCAGTTCAGAGAGCATCCCTGTTGGCTGAGGGAAAGTGGAGGAGTCTGCAGACTGAGTGTTTGTGGCAGGGATGTTTTCCTTCCCCTTGCCTAGATTCAGCTGATTAGATCAGAGCAGAAACAGAAGAAAGGGAGCACATAYAAACTGACCTTGTCATCCTAAGTGATTGTGGCATTTCCAGGAATGCTCACCCCGCTCCAGCTCTTCATTTCTAGCTGTTTTCACTTTGTCTCGCGAAAGGTTTCTGCAACAGTGAACAAACAAAGAAACAAATAAATCCGATGGGAAAACCTCCTTCAATAGCCATGCTGCTGTCCCAACACTTCTGTTCTCATCACTGCCTTCTTTTAACCAACAAATAAATATTTCACTGCCTGGTGGAACTGTTCCTACTTGATGTAAAAAAAGGCCATGGTCATGGAGTGGTTACAGCTTCTGACCCTAACCCAAACGCACAGCAAGTCAGAGAGCAGAGGTGAGGTCACAGATCACAACAAGGTGGATGCCAGGCTCTGCAGGCAGAATCTGCATTAGGTTATCTTTAATGAAATTAAATATTGGATATTTAAGTGTCCCAAAAAACTTGGTTATGTGGACCAAACAAACCCTGAACAACTAGTTCTGGTCACCCTTATAGTTATTACCTGCTTTCAGGGAACTATGCCATTCTCTAGCATCTCACTTTGTCTGCTTTTCAAATGAGCATCTCCAATAACAAAGCTGTAGGGTTCATTAAATATATCTCCCCTGCAACTCTTACAGAGCACACTGCCACACAAATAATTCCCACGTTTTACTGGAAACACTAATTTCATTTCTATTTTTCCTTTAGCAGCCAAAACTTTATATTCTGTTCCTCCAAGAAAGCAATTTGAGTGCCAGAACTTTAATTTTTGGTGCCATTTGAAATGGCTCGGTGTTTTCTGCCTGACATCCATTTTACAAACTCAAACTCAACACAGCTCTGCAGTTTCCATGCTCTTGTCTACTCACTGATACCAAGGGCTTTTAAACTGCCTCCAGACATTTCTGCGTAGGCACCTGAATTCCACCCCAGATGTGGAAGATGTTTCTTGGAACTCTCAGCTAATGCTGAGGAATTCTCTTCAGGTTAACATAAAACAAAACCAAATAGAACCAGCCCAAAACACCCTAAAGCAATGACACAAACGAACAACATATAAATTTTCTGGGGTATGACATGGATAGTCTGGAGAGACAGAGACCATGTTTGCAACCATTCAGAAAATGCAATGTTTAGTTAAATTAGAATGTGAAAAGTGYGTGAAACAGTCAGCAAGCCCATTCACAACCCCATTCACACCCCATTCTCTGTGCCCCCGTCAATGCTTAAAAAGAAACTTAAATGAAAGTTTGATACAAACTGCCCAAAGAAGGAATGCAAATGCATTCAGCACCTCAGTCCAGCGATAAATTCTTGTTCAAAATTTTTTTTCTAGAAATTAAACTGAAAGATTACTCATGGAGATCACAGAAACMCAGAATATTTTGGRTTGGAAGGGATCCAAAAAGATCAAGTCCTAATCCTAGTCCTGAGATGAGTTGGAAAGGAAAAGGTCAGAKCCAAAACAGGACTTGTGCACCCCAGAATTTCTCAGAACAAAGCCAAGACACAGCAAGGTCCTCATTGAGTTCAGTGATGAGCTTTATTTTTGAAGCACAGTCAAATGCAAAATCCACACTGCTAGACCAGCTTCGTGCTAGAGTTCTCCCCCAAGGTCCTGCCTGCATTCTCCTGTTGGTTCATGGACTTAAAACCCACCCACTCCAGGACRGCCTACAGCCAAGGTGGGGAATGCCTTGCTTTTCTCCCTTTGAATCCCTGCCCCTTGGAGGAGTTCACAGTGCACTCAGTGGTTCATGGACTGTAGACTCAGTGTTCAGACCTCTCCCCAGACCTTGCAAAGTAGTCTCCACTCTCACAGTATCATCCATTTGTTCTTGATTGTTAAAATGCTCCCYCWCTGAGCAGACAAGACATGAAGCCAYAATTCAGATTTTAATCAATTTCAAGGACGTCAAAGGAAATAATTGGGCTGACTGAAGTTCCCTGTCCCTGTGATTGATGTACTGAATGAAGGGCTGGGAGACCTGGGCCACACATTTGTAATGAACACCCTGCTCTCCACTGATGCTAAAAAGAGGATTTTTTGTTTCCTTGGGAGTCCTCAGCAGGAGAGTCCTCCCTTCAGGATTGTCACCCAAGCACAGCCCTGGAAGTGTTGCTGCCCTCTCTGATGTACCTGAGCTCTCCCATCCATGCAACGAGCTGCCTACTCAAAACTGATCAAGAAATCCTACCTCAAATGCTTCGTTTGAAGCTTGGATTTTTCTCTTCTCATCACAAATGGTGATTTAATTGTCTCAGAGGCATTCTACATTTGGAACAATGTTTTTCAGTAAGATTTGAAATATGTGCACTTGGCTCACTGGGGAGCAATGCTGCCAGAGCTTCATGTCTAACACGGAGATGTCTGAATTCCTGATGAGACAAGGGTCACTTGTGGCATTCCTGTGCTCTAATTATGTGTGCAAATTGCAGGTGCACACCCAGACAGAGAAATGCAAGTCCCACTTAAAATTTCTTGTTCTTGTATTTTTTTTTCTTTAAGTTAAGTTTTAGTAGGAGCTGCAAGTGGCCTCAGCTCACAGCAAACRTGTCCAAAGCCTGGAGATAATACTTATACAACATTTACCACGTTATTTTCCCTGAGGCACTCTCAAATGATCCATGACTTGATAATGTATGTAAAGTGGCTGGAACACATACACAGAGCAAACTAGGATTGCTGCCTTCTTATTAAATTTGGGATATTATTACCCTAAGTGCTTGTATTAGTATTATTAGTGGTAGATGAAAGTGGCTTATTATGAAAAATGGTTACAAGTTTCAGTAATTGTGAGAACTGCTCCCATAAGGTAGTTTGTTCATCTGTCCATTCAACCCAGGTCACATAATACTTCAAATCATCAGCATGTGTGAGTTTTGTTTTCTGCCAAGAAAAAAGAAAAGAAAGAAGAAAAAAAGAAAAAGAGAAAAGAAAAAGGAAGATACCACTTATTCACACTTTAATGAATGATTAAGATGCTGAGGTGTTATAGAACACTTTGGTTAAACACAGRTGTAAATTTTTCTCCTGCACACACATGTATTTGCATTTTTGTGCTCCCATAGAAGTGGAGAATGGCATTCTCAAAAATTTTCAGAGGGAGGGAGATGTCAAATAAGACAAAAGAAGTGGTTTATGTCCCAGCACCTCTTGCAGTGAATAAACCTGTATTTAAAGTTTCATTTAAATTGTGTCAGTTCCCATTTCTCACCACCATTTAACTCCTAATGCTGTTCAATTTGCCACCACTGTGCTCCCAATATTTATCATTTTTTTTTCATCATAGTGTTTTTATACCAAGCATGGAAATATAAGTTTTGTTCAGAGATTGCTTGTCACTTGTCTTATAGAGAACAATCTCTCCATTGCTGCGCTTGATTACTTCTGATGAGACTTGGGCTGGTGTGAAGCAATRCCACTAACATCCACTGCAGGAAATTAGATTTACATTTGCCCAGGATTAAATTAAGAGTGATTTTGTAACCAGTATCAAACTGCCAAAGCTTGGCCTAGACAGAATAACCTTAGTCCTTCAAAGAAGTCAGGTGGGAGTTTGGTCAGTTTACACAGTAAAGTCATAACTAGGCTTTAGTAAGGAGACTTAAAATATTAATATTGTATAAATAAATTAAAATATTGTATTAATTGTGTTAATAAAAATTGTATTAATTAAGAACACCATTTAAAGAAAAAGAAATTTATCCAGTTATTTCTTATGGCATTCAAGCACCTAATTCCCAATTAAACATTTGCCTGATTCTCCTAGCTTTCAAGAATGTGCTTAAACATAAGCTGGAAAAAGGGTGMTCTCTTGAGTCATTTATATCTCCCCTGTTCAAAGAAATAGGAATTGGTTCTATTTTTCCAGAGCCAAGAGTGCAAAGGTCAGAAACATGCTCAGGCCCACACATTTCATGGGAGCTGCACATCTGTCTCTAAGCCCAGTAAAGCCATAGCACGTGGAAAAGAAAAGCTCCTTTATCCCACTGCAGGATATCTGAATTTTCAAACTCCCTCTAGGTAAGGTCTCTTTGTAACTCTGCATTTTACAGCACAGTCATTCATGAATGCTTCATCACAGCAGACCTCTGGTCACTACATGGTCCCTGTGGAAAGGCACTCTGGGGATTTCTCTGGGGCACAAGTGACTCCCAAAAAGTGTTGTAGCAAAGAATTACATAAGAATCACTCACTCATAAAATCTCCTGAGCTGGAAGGGACCCACAAGGACAGTGAAAGTCCAGCTCTTGGCCCTGCACAGGAAAGCCCCAACAATCCCACCCTGTGCCTCAGAGTGTTCAAATGCTTTTTGAACTCTCTCAGGCTGGTGTTGTGACCGCTGCCCTGGGAGCCTGTTCAGTGCCCAATCACCCTCTGGGTGAAGAACCTTTTCCTGATATCCAACCTAAATGTCCCCTGGCACAACTCCAGGCCATTCCCTTGGGTCCTGCCGCTGTCACCACAGAGCAGAGATCAGGGCCTGCCCCTCCTCTTCCCCACATGAGGAAGCTGCAGACTCCGATGACGCTTCCCTCAATCTCCTCTTCTCCAGGCTGTGCAAGCCAAGAACCCTCAGTCAGTTCTGCCTGTGCCCTCTCCTCAGAGCCCTTCACCATCTTCACACAGAAGCAAGTTCCACCTGTAAGTGTAATTTGTCTCATCTTCTGCAGTTTTAGGGAGTTTAGCTCAGCAAACACACCAAATCTGATTTCCAGAATTAAACCCCACTTCAGTGGTCTCCGTGCTGCTATTGTGTCRTGTAGAAATGGTGAAAAGAGGTGTAGGAAAATACAGGCCTGGAACTGGGAAGAACTGAACCTCTCTGCTTTTCCCTCTGTGAATTTTACCAACTCTGTTGTTTGGCTTTGCATGTGAGTTTGTAAATTATCTTCCACATAATACCACAGAGCATTTTGCTGTTGCATATTAGTCTGGCTGCAAAATTCTGTGTTGTTCTTACAAGTTTGTAGCAATTAAGAGAAAGAGCAAAGGAAAGAGAAATTAAGAGGAAGAATAAAAGGAAGGGGAGGAGGAGAACAAAGAGAAGGAGACAGGAAGGTAGGAAGGGAAGAACTTTYATAATGATGTTCTTCAGTAATTTACTTCTGAAATTATTTTTCTTTCCGAAATTAACTTAAAATCTTACCAAAACAACACTAAACCCAGATGCTTCTATTGGAGTCAAACAAAGATGTTTTGTGAAACCAGGAAGCTCATTTTGTGGGACTGTTTAACAGCAAAGCCTTTTCATTTCTGGGGTCTATTTCAATATAGTTCCCCATTTTCCAGTATTTTCAGCTTGACTGGAGGATCAAAAACATTTGTACTCACTGAACTATCTGAAGTTTTTTGAGTGCCTAGACATAATAACAAGGGTCTATAGGTCAGCCTCCTTTTTATTTCTTACTTCTCAATATAGGTGAAAATGTCAGAGGTATCTGGTATCTGGTGATATTCATGGCTAGAACCTGGGAAAATATTCATTTTTACTCCAGCTGCAAGATGACTCCATTTTGCCCTAATTCAGCTGGGCTGTGTGCACTGTCCAGGTGCTTCACCTTGTTTCAGAAAACCTCAAGCATCCAGAAAAAAACTTCTCATGGTGAAAACTCCAGGGCAAATCACTCCATGATAAAATGTGGGATGAATTTAAGCTTCCACAGGATTATTTTTGCAGAGAGTGAAACAATGCTCTCTGGCCTGTTTTAATTTCCCATCCCAACTCGTATGTCTGATCTGTGCCCACCACGTCACTTTGGAAAGCTCTGTGTTTTCTGCCCCAGTGCCATTGTAACATCCTTAATCCCAGCAAAAATGCAGTGACTGTCCAACCGGCGCTGCATCAGGGAGAACTTGAAACCTCCATTTGTTTGTTATAGACCAACAGTCTGGAAATCATTGGAGCTACAAATAAGGATTGATGTGCTGCACAGTCTGGCACAGAAAGAAAAATGGCCTTTTATCAGCAAGGGGGAAAACGTGGAATGATGCAGAGCAGCAGAGGAGACACTTTTCAGAGAACTGGGACTGGAAACACAATGCTGTATCCCTGCCAGTTTCTTTTGCTGGCTTGGAGCTCAGACCACTCAAAATTTTACCAATGAGGATTAAAAAAAAAWATTCTCTATAGTTATCATCAAATATGAAAGAGAAGGGGGACATAGGGGGAAGGGTTTTTTTGGTAAAATATATTTACTTAAACAAAAAAAGTTTACTTAAAAAAAATTCTTGCAGGAACAGAGGAGTTCCAAAACTTTAGCTGTTTCTCCTTTTCTTATTTGATTGATCATAGGAAAACAGATTTTCTTGTGAGACATTTCACAGAATCATAGAAAACTTTGGTTTGGAAGGGACCTTAAAGATCATCCAGTCCTGCCAATGGGCAGGGACACCTTCCACTATCCCAGGTTGCTCCAAGCCCCATCCAACCTGGCCTTGGACACTTCCAGGGATGGRGCAGCCACARCTTCTCTGGGAAAGCTGGTGGAGTGTTTCCATTTGCAGGAAAATGAAAGTAGTATAATAATAATGAACAAAACACTGCCGTCCTGATTCACCTGAAGATGAAGAAAGAATCCTTAATGTTGGAAAAACAGGAATTTATTCCAATGACCCCTCTCAGACTGAAAGATAGAATCATTACCTCGTTAAGGTTAGAAAAGACCTTTACATTCATTGAGTCCAACCATTAACCCAGATCCACTGCCATGTTCATCATCAAACCATGTCCTCAAGTGTCACATCCACGAGTTTTTTGAACAGTCCCAGGGATGGTGATTCCACCTCTTCACTGAGCAGTCTGTTCCAATGCTGAAAAATATTTTCAAATTTTTTTTTTCCCCTAATATTCAATCTATACCTCGCCTAGCAGAACTTGAGCAATCAGGGTTCAGGAAGCGTGGTAACTCTCAAGCATGGAARTGTGAATGGCCCTGGCAGGACTCTGGGGTGCTCAAGCACTCAGCTGTGAAGGCTGCAGAGGTGAGCAGAGGCAGAGCTGCTCATGGGGATCACGTTCCTGTGCTGGAGGAGAAGGGAAGGATATTTAGTAAYTGATGTCATAATATTAAGGGGAAGCACACAGAAAAAGCCAAGGCTTTGTGGGAGAAATTCAAGTGTCTGCATCTTCTACCATGACAGCCAAGAGAAAGAAAAATTTACCTCTATTGCATCAAAACCTAACAGAAGAATTGTACATACAACAGTGTCCTGGTTTGGAAAGACAGGCGTCTGCTAAGGAAGGCAGGAGCCTCCCTTGAAAATGTAAATCAAATTATGATGATTTTGAAATTAAAGGGCTCTCAGGAAAAGATATGGGAATGGGAATAACAGTTCTTTACCAGGGAAATTAAAATAAAAATACAGACAAACAAACAAAAAAAAAAACCAAAAAGAAAACACTGACAAAGTCAGAGTACAACCTGACACCCTGTTGGTCAGGGTGTTGGTAGCAGTCCAGTTAAGTCTTCCTCGAGTGACAGATGTGGTTCTGTTGAAAGCAATGATGCTGTAGAAGGGTGTGGTTTTCCTCTGAAGGTCCAGTGGTGGTGTAGATGGGTCCAGTCTTCCTCTGGGAATCAAGRGGCTTGTCCTGGTGTTCTGAATCTCAGATTTTATCCAGGTGGGAATGCTTGGCTCCTCCCCTGGKTGGAGCATCTCCCAATGGGATGATGTAATTTTATCAGTCATGCAGTGAGCCTCGATGGCCCATTAACAGCAGATATCCCCCTGGAGGGAGGATGGGTCCTGGAAGGGATAAAGAACACTGCCCCATCTGCTTTTAATAGATGGTAATGAAATAGATACTTTTGATTACAKCTTGCATAGCAACCTAAGACAAAGTTATTTTCACAGATTTACTCTCCTTTACCAGTAGAGCTCWGTGACTTCAGGACCTCACATTGAATTGCAGAATCATTTCTGTTGGTAAAGGTCTCTAAGATCATTGAGTCTACCCAACACCACCGAGTCCATCACTAAGCCATAAGTGTCACACCCACACACCTGCTGAAAACTTCTAGTGATTGTACCACTTCCCTGGGCAGCCTGGTCCAGTGCTTGGCAATGCTTTCAGTAACAATTTTTTTCCTAATATTCAATCTAAATCTCCCCTGGTGCAACTTGATGCTTTTTCCATGTGGGAAACAGGGTTACCCCTTTGGGGRTCCCTGAAGGCTTGGGACCCCSGKGGTCTTGGGACAGAGCCAGAAGAGCCAAAAATCCCTATTCTTTTGATTTAAGCTCCTGGAAACATTGCCACACTTAAAAGAGGAAATGAAGTCCTCGTGGGTTTGATTGGTATGATTTTTGTTAGGTTACAGGGTGAAAAATTAGAATTTTTAGATTTTGCTATATAGATAAAATGGGGCAATGATGGAGGGAAGTGGGAGTGTTAGGCATCTTTTCCTGCTTCTTCTTCCCCTCCATCTTTGCAGAGGTGGTGGCTTTTTCTTGATTGGGTTMTGRTGAGATTTCACTGTCTGACATGGGTCAGAGTTATTGGTACTTAAAGGAAAACATTGTTAATGTAGTTTAGATTATAAAAGTTCAGATGCCATTGTAGGAGGGTCAGATCCTGCTTTTCTGGCTGTCTGCAAACCTCACACTGGACAGAGAGAGCTTTAGAGATAAACTTTAGAATAAACAACCTTGCAAAACAACTGCACAGACTCCAGCTCTCCTTCAAACTCTATCATCAACTCTCAGGGTGCAAAAGCACCAAAAAACCCGAGATTTCCGCTCATTCTGCCATTTGTTTTCTGTGAGAAGAGACCAATTTCCACCTCACTACAACCTCCTGTCACAGAGTTCTAGAGAGAGCACATGCCCCTGAGCCTCCTTTCCTCCAGGCTGAGCCCTCCCAGCTGCTCCTCMTCAGCCTTGTGCTCTGTTCCCTTCCCTGGACAAGCTCCCGTGYCTTTTTTGTAGTGATGACCCCAAAACTGACCGCAGTATTAAAGATGTTGCCTCCCCAGTGCCCAGCACATGGGGACAATCCCTCTGTGCAGCAAACACAAAACACAGTGAGGAGTTTCCAGCCGAGTGGAAAACGTTCTGTAAGGACAATGCCTAACCCCCACAGCCTTGTTTTGTGAGATTAGAGCAAGCAAGTGGAAATAAAGCCATGCCAGGTCTGACTTTTAAACACATGCTAACATTTACAGCACAGGCTCGTACACACATAGCACCGAGCACGAGGCCATGAATCTTGTTTAGTGGGTGGTTATAGTTGTATGTAAAGAGTGGAGATTAAATTAAGCATTGCAGGAAGGTAGTGCATCTTTTCTGGGCAATTACACATACCTTGTATAATCTAATGAGCTGTTACTGGACCCTAATGGAACATTTAAAGAGAGTTATTGTATTTTTTCACAGTTTGCTGGATTGGAGAAGTTAATTGATTTACCAGGGAAAATGCCTCTCCCTTTCCCTAGACCCTCACCTTCTTTTTGAGCACATCCAGAAATAGAARCACAGGAAGAAGAAAGACGAGGGTAGGCAGTAATTGAGTACAACATCATTAAAAAGAGATCAGTTCCGTGATATCTTCTCTGATAACAGTCCACAGTGATAATAGCGATACTCAGCTCTGCAATAGCTCTGTAAATCCATGGATTCCAAAGTGTGAGGAAAATACGGAGCATTTCCTTCTTTCATCTCGTCATTAAAAAATGTAAAAAAAAAGGGCTACTGCAATATTCAAATGAAGTCATCCCATTTTTTTTTTATATTCCACTTCTACTAGAAAATTATTAAATCCCAGAGTGCTTTCAAGCAATATTTAAAAAGTAAGATGTTATGGAAGTACACTCTCCCAGTTACTTTGTGTATCGTATGTACAATATCTGGAGCCTCAGGGGTTTTTTTGGGGAGCAAGATCTGTGTTCAGATTAATAAATACTGGTAATAACCTCAGGTTAATCACTTTTTTTCTAACTACAAGCAATAACTTCCCCTGAATTTARTGGAGGAAACCAGAGCTGACCCTCACATGGAAGCAGGCAAATGTCATTTCCCCAGATTGTTCTCAGTCTCCGCTGCAGTCAGAAGTGCTTTTCCCAGGAAAATTAATCAGGTTGATAATTTCAGTCTAACGTTTTTCTGTGGTGGCTTCTGAACATGTCATCCAACTGGGATTCAGGGGTCTTCTGAGCCTGAAGGAATTTGGACAGTACAGGCAGTGCAAACCTGTGTGGTGTCACTTTGGTTCTGCTCCTGCTTTGTCAGCAGAGAAGGGAGTTCACATTCAAAGCTATCAGAAAGGACTTCAGCCTTGTCWTCCCTTCCCTTTTCCTGATGTGATTTTGCTAACTCAGTCGGACAAAGGCTGACAGCAGAGGTGTGACAGCTTTCAACAGRGGCTCCTGCAAAGGTGATCTGCAGCTTCTGGGATGCCAGGAGCACTTGGGATCACTCCAGACTGTGATAGTGCCTCTCCAGAGAAACACCTCCCAAGGGGCTGCCATCATCTCAAAGCAAGTCCAGACAAKAGAAAGGGGATGCCAAAGATAAATATATTCTTTAGAAAAATGTTGTCCCCCAGAAACCCCTGAATGTCAGGGCTGGAAACCAGCAGATGAAGTGACTCATTTCTCTCCAGTTCCTTTTCACTCTACAGGTTGAAGCAAAGAGGAATTTCCAGTGAGACACTTCAGAGGTTGAAATGTTGGAAGTAATTTTGTTCCTTAGGGGAGTCAGAATGACAACTGGTGTGGGGAAGGGCAGGAGAACATCCCTCTATCTGTCCTTGTGACATCCCTGGTTTTTCAACTTCCAGGACAACAAAAAGTTGTTATAAGAAATTGGGAAGATTTTTAAAGTTCAGGAAATTATTATTTCCCATAGAAAATTATAATTCTACCCATAATAAGGCAGCCTGTCTTCTTCATTTCCAAGTTACACTTTTTTGTTGCTGGTGACTTTGTCGAAGTTTCTCATTTGCCAAACATTTTTCTTGCAACTTATCTACCTTTAATACTCCTGGAAAATTTGTAATCAACGGTTCATTAATTATTTCTAAACAATTTCTAAGTGTATTTCTAAAACACTTTTTCATGTCAGCAAAAAGGGATGTATCAGCAGACACCAATGTCTGTACTTCTCATGTTCTTCCGACATCTCTCCTTGTACACTTCCAAGAAATAGCAGGGAATAGACACAGGAAGGACAAAACTGTGATGCAAGAATAAAAAAAATAAAAATTAAAAAAAAAAAAAAAACAAAACCAAGGATGAGAAATATTGGAAAGAATAAAACTGAATACACACAAGAGGTAGTTAAAATAGAATTTGATGGTATAGAGGGGACTGAAGAATACCAGACTGGAGTTGATGGGGGTGGTTCACTGGGTGGATGCATTAAACTGGGGCAGACTGGAAGTGAAACCAGTTTTGGGAAGGATAAGTTGTAAATAACAGGCTCAACAGGGACTGCAGTGTGAGGTGAAATAACATCTGGTGAGATAGAGGGGCTTAACAAAGGTAGACAACAGGGTGGGGGATGCTGGTGAAAGAGGGAAGTGAAAAACAGAAAATTCAGTGGGAAGGAAAAAACAGGTTATAGAAAAGGGGGATTGAATTTAGCAGGACARTGTGACAGAGACAAGGAACTGAGCCAGGAAGTAGGGATCAGGACTAATTAAGGGAAAAAAAGACAAAATGACAACTGACAAATTTGACAAAAATAGCAGCATCACCAAGATTAGGGGCATGCATGACAAATGTTCAATATGTGTTTGTTCTGTATTTCTGCATTGATTCAAAAACAAACAAGGAAATCATATTTTAAAAWCACGTGAATTGACTATAAATAAGGTACCCTGAAGCCATTCCACAGACAACTTAATGAGATGGATCTTGTCATGTGATGCTGTTAAGTACATCCATGAGATCAAAACATGTTCTTTCAAAACATCTTCACTTTTGTCCGGTGCAGAAGCTTTGTCCAGCGGGCACTTTAGGAATTTGGTTATTTGGATTTTTCCAGGTATCTTYAGGGTGGCTGGATAACCAGGTGAAYAGGAATTTGGTTATTTGGAYATTTCCAGATATCTTCAGTGTGGTTGGATAGCCAGGTGAATGGTCACTGCATGAACACATCCAGAACACCTGGGGTGCAACAAATTCACTCTTACCAGAGAATCATARTACCAYGGAATCATCAAGGAATCRTGGAATGGTTTGGGTTGGAGAGGACATTAAAGATCATCCAGTTCCACCCCCCAGCCATGGGCAGGGGCACCTTCCACTATCCCAGGCTGCTCCAAGCCCTGTCCCTCAACACTTCCAAAGATAGGGAGACCACARYTTCTCTAGACAACCTGTGCCAGTGTCTTCCTCCCCTTATAGTAAATAATTTATTCCTAATATCAAACCTAAATCTACCCTCCTTCAGTTTAAAGCTGTCCCCCCTTGTCCTATCACCACTTGCCCTTGTCAAGACTCCCTCCATTCTTTTTTGTAAGTCCCTTTTAGGTACTGGAAGGTTCTTCACATGCAACTCAGTGACTGCCCAAGCATCTCCTTCCTCAGACACAAATGCTCCACCCATTCCCCAATACACAGGACCACTGAAGCCTGGAATTTCATCAAGGATATTCTTCTTTATCCTATACAGTTGTCTTATCCTCAAATCAACTTTATTCTTTGCATTAACTAAGGCAGCAGTCCTCTGKAAATGGAAAATATGAGCATATGAGTGAAGACAATATCACACTGCATAAAGCCTGCAAGGGTAAGATAAAATATAATGAGCAACATTAATTCAGGCGTTTTCAAACTTCAGGGTACTAATCTTACACTTT
>CADDXX010000208.1:58296-117677 GCA_902810485.1 Alauda arvensis | reverse complement strand
TTTTTTGGTACAGCATAAGACTCAGGGCACCCAATGCCAGTCAATTGCACTTGTCCATAAATAAAATTGTCCCACAGAATCACAGAATTTATCCTGAAAGGGACAGGAGTGCAACAAATAAGGGAGAGAAAAAGAGAGAAGTCTGTTGCAGAGCTTTGCAGGGAAGGTGAGAGTTTATCAGGCTTAGTTAAGACTGCCTAAATGCATCTGGCAGGAATTTTGGGCAGGATCTAATTTTTAAGTCAGCTCTGGGATAGAGAAAGCAGAACAGTGGAAGACACTTTCAGGTTTGGAGCATGAGGCACTGGGTTTTTTAACTCTGGATTCAAAATCAGGGCAGGTTTTAAGAAAATACTTGAATAAGCCTCTTTKGGGAGTGGAAATTAGGGCTGGATTCAAACCCACAGAGCAACCCGTGGTGGGTATTAGGGGGGGACTCTGAGCAGGACGTGGTTAAATACAGGAAATCAGTAATTCAGCAATTGTGCCCCATTTGTGCAGCAAGGTGCTCTCCAGTGCTGCACCACTCTGTGCCATTAATGCCAACCCCTGGCCACTGCTGTTCCAAACAATCAGGAATTATTTCTTTTGACTTAAACAGAATTGYGACAAAGGTCACATCCATCAGGGAAGAAATTTCCAGAGTAGATGCAGCCACCTCTTCTCAGAGGCAGCTTTAGCTGATGGCAGTATTTGACCAAATAAATACATTGTGCTCCACAATTTTCTTCTCAAGAAAGAGAGTTAAGAACTCCTATTTTTTWAATTAATTTCTCTAAATTGAGTCAATTAAAAAGAGAGAAGAAAGACAGTAACTTTAAATATCAATAAGCTTTTGAAAGACTAATATTGACAGAAGCAGAATATTGGATTTTAATGAGAAAACACCAGGCAATTTTTTTGTATTCCAGAAAAGAATTAAAGATATAACAGACAGGCACAAAACTTCATAAGTGCATGTGGAAATTCAATTAAGGGGAAAGAGTTTCAATACATGCAAACTGATTCCTCTCTACTGACTTTAAYGTAACTTTGCAAATCCATTCCTGTTAGAACTTTTTTCAGTGCATTGCAAGATTAAACCCAACAAAAAACAGCAATGAAAAGTCCTGTATGAATAAAYAGGTCSTACTCAAACCCTGCAAGTGRTGAGACCAGACCTGRGTGCTCAGGGCTTTGAACAGWGMAAATCTACAACAGAGACTGCAAAACMACTTTGGGCATCTTGTTCCTCTGCTTGATTGTCCTCATTGGGAAATGAAAGGGTTTCTTTTACCCACACAATTTTATTTTTTTGAATTCTGKMGCACTTGGATTTGAATGACAATAATATTTCAAATAAGSTGRTGCCTTTAGTTTTRGCTTTTATGTTTTCCAKATTCCATGCTGTTTCGGGTGTAGTTTTAAGCTTCATATTAAGTGCTAGTAGGTAGTAGGTAGACAAAAMAAATCCTTTCCTGCTGAAAACCAAGGACARCTTTCTGGCCCAAAAGCATAGACAAGCCTGGAGTTGTAATTGGACAATTAAACCCAATATGCAAATAGACCCAAAYGGACAGAAGGGTGTGGYSTCARGATCGGAGGCCAGGGCACTTTTGGAGGGGCCACCTGGTCTGGTTTGGGTGTCCCATGGGTATCCTGGGRCCTTTYAATAAATTGCTTTATTCTCTAGTTCTGTCCGGTCTCTGTTTCAGGCCAGCCTTCCCAAAACATCCCAAGTCCTGTATGAATAAACAGGTCCTACTCAACCCCTGCAAGTGATGAGACCAGACCTGGGTGCTTGGGGCTTTGAACAGTGAAAATCTGCAACAGAGACTGCAAAACCGCTTTGGGCATCTTGTTCCTCTGCTTGATTGTCCTCATTGGTAAATAAAAGGGTTTCTTATACCACACACTTTTATTTTTTAAATTCTGGAGCACTTGGTTTTGAATGACAATTATATTTCAAATAAGCAACCACAGCTCAACACGTCTCTGAACGTCTCTAAGCCTGGGAAACTGATTAAGGACACTCCATGCTGCTTGTAAAAAGTGTCATGACTCACTGTATTTGGTTTCCTCTCCCTGAGATTCAAACTAATGTGCTTTATTTGTGACTGGCTGCGTGCTAAGAACCTGCATGTGGTCAGTGACTGCAGCTAAGCTGACAAGTGCTGACTGTTCCAGCCCCYCTAACTCTCAGCTGTATTTGGGTCAGACAAAATTATACAAGAATGGTTTGTACTCTGAGGGTTTATGTAGACAAGAAAGTTTCCTGGATCATATTTGCAAAGGAACATCTTCCTTTTTTCACACTGTTTGCTGCCAGGACTTGCTGTCCCTGTGAATGGTTGCCACAGGCAAAGGGATGTGGGTTTGTTTCTCTTTTTTCTTGATTTATGGATAAAAAACTTTTGAAAGACAGAGGAGGATTCTGACAAATARACACTATAACATCTTGATCTTATATAAGTTCATTTATTTTCTTTCTAAGCCTATTTATATTTCTAACATCAAATAATTTCCCAACTTACTTGACAAAGCATTTAAATGCTTTCTTGCTCTTCAAGCCCCACAGCTTGTAAGTAAATATTTACTTCCTTCAAAGACAGTGCCTAGAAGAGCAAAATCCCTGTCTTATTTCTTTGAAAAAAAAATATACTTTCTCCAGCATGCTCCATTCTGGCTATAAAACCTGGAAACACAGCTTTAGATTGTGTGGTGGTATCACAGACACCCATACATACGCACATATTCATATTTTACTATGTATTCTTATACATTTATTGCAATTTGAAATGCTTTTATACCAGTGTCCAACATAGAAACTACTCAAAGAAATAGGAGGCTACTGAAACATCGATGTGAGAGTTACCTAACATACACATATATAGATATATATGAGTATAATAAACTGTCAATTTTGCACTCAAGTGCAAAATTTTTNTATAATAAACTGTCAATTTTGCACTCAAGTGCAAAATTTTTGCTGAAGATTGGCAATAATGAAAATTCAAAAGCAGTCATGGGCAAAATATCACTCCATATTTTCCACTTCCAGAGTATTAAAAGAGAGTTGAAAACTTTCCTTTTTTAATACATTTTCTTAAATTGTTAATAATGAGGTTGAAGATGGGTAACAATGAAATACAAAAGCAGTAGCATACAAAATATCATTGGGCATTTCCCACTTCCAAAGCCCAGAGGCAAGTCCATGCTGTTTTCAGGCAAGAAGGAAATTCARCATTTAGATTTTCTGCCTGGTTACYTCCTCCTCTGAACTAGGAGATAACAGCCATGCCACCAGGCAGGCTCTGGMCTGGTGTCACTTCATGGCCTGATCCAGTATGGAAAATCCTGTGTTCCAGACATTTGGACACCACATTTGATACCACAATACATATCCCTGTAAGCTCTGGAATTAGGAAGCACTTCAAAAGAAGAAAGGTATTAAAAGGAAAGTTAAGCCAGTGGGAAATTTTAAATTATTTAATCAGTATCTTTAAAAGTGAATTTTTGTCAGCAAAATTCTGATAGGGCAGAAGAGCTGACAAAGACTCTCCATCCCCTCTGTTCTCATCTACAGATCAATTTTTTACTGGAGGGGAAGAAGGCAGCACTTCCACTCTCCTCTCCCTCTGTAAAAGTCTGTAAGTGAGGGACACAGGTTTAGAATTAAACTGACTTTTCCCTTTTTCTGGAATCCCAGCCCAGGAGGCCCCAAGCTGCCTGTTGGACACAGGGCTCTGCCTCTGCTCCCCCACCTAACTCTGATTTTTCTGCTCCTGCAGGATATTCTGCCTCCAAATATCAGAGCAGGTCCAGAGGGTACCTAATCACAGGTGGATGCATCCAAACATTTGCAGTTTCCACAGAAAGAAAGAGAAGCTTATTTCAGCTGTGCACCACTGGATTAAGGGTTGGATTTGATGATTTTAGAGGTMATTTTCAAYCTTTTTTCTTAGGGAAGGTTAAAGCTGAGTTCTCACTCCTCAGCATCTTGCTATCCTGATTTCACTGGAATGATGCAGATTTCAATCAGCTTAAAAACTACTCCTGGAAATGGCTTTTCCATCCATATCCTGCTCCTGGTACTGGTACCTGGGTCTTGGAGCTTTTCATTCATTGAAGCACCAMCCTCAGTAAATAGGGGCTCAGTAAATGGGGTTCTCTCCCTCTGCCCAGACTTCTGTCTCACCACACCATCACAAAAGGCTTTTCAGCCTAATTTTCCATTTCTGCTGTGTCCTTATTTTGTGTATGTTTGGGGCTTCTGAGAATGGCAAGGAGTAGTTCCCCAGTGACTGCCCCCACAAATTAAAAAAAACCCTTCTATTTCCTTGCCAGGATCTAAGAAAACTTTTTTTGTGACCATGTCCTGAGCCTTTCATTCTTCCACATATTCATGATCCTRTGTTCCCCAAATTGGCTTTAACCACTGCAGTAATCCAGGAAATGCTCTGTGAGGTGATAAATTTTAAAGGTTAAAAAAGGTTAAAAGGACTGAAACAAGATGAAATCGTGCCTTAATGCCAGCCTGAGATTCAGGCCAGCAAACAGAGCAGAATGGGAGATCTTGCACAGATTTTGTTSTAATTTTCTAGAAAACAAGCATTAGGGAGACATCATAGAATTGTACAATCATAGAAAGGTTTAGGGAAAGAGACTGTAATTTATTGAATCATAGAATTACTCCACCACTGCCCTGGGCAGCCTGTTTCAGTGCTTCATTAAAACTATTATAGAGCCTTTCAATTAAAAAAAAAATATTCCTAAATCCAATGTAAACCTCCCCTGGTGCACCTTTGGGCCATTTCCACTTGTCCTGTTGATTGTTACTTGGGAGAAGAGCCTGACCCCCACCTGGCTACAAGCTCCTTTCAGGTATTTGTGGAGAGCAAGCAGGTCTCCTCTGAGCCTCCTTATTTCCAGGACAAACAGCTCCCTCAGCCTCTCCTCATAATCCTTTTTCTCTCAATGCTCCACCAGCTTCATTTCTCTTCATTGGACATGAAGATCACTCAGTCCAACCCCACTGTCATGAGCAGGGACCATTTCTGATACATCAGGTTGCTCCTTGATCATTTCCAGGGATGGTGCTTTCCACAACATCTCTGGGCAACCTCAGTGTCTTACCAACACTCAACAACAACAAAAAAAAATTAAATCCTTCCTTATGTAAAATTTAAACCTCTTTTCATCCTAAAACCATTTCCTCTTGGTTATCTCTATATACTTAGGTCCTCCAAGTGGAGATCAAATTTACTGTATCTTTAGTACTTAACTAAAACAACTCACTATTGCTTGTTTTTGTTTTGTTTTGTTTTGTTTTGGTTTGGTTTGGTTTGGTTTGGTTTGGTTTGGTTTGGTTTGATTTTGTTTGGTTTGGTTTTGGTTTTGATTTTTTTTTTGGGTTTTTTTGTTTTTTCTTTTTGTGGCAACACAGAAGAATCTCAGTGCCCCTTCCCAGAGAAGCTGCAGCCCAGTTGTGCTCCGTGCCAGTGAATGTTTAGTAATTAAAGACACTCAAACCAACATGTCCAGGTGAAGTGAAAAATTTTACTGTTTTTATCCCAACTTTACCTTCAGGAAATTAATTCCCACCAGAGACAAGGACAATTCTCTGAAGTAATTTGTGCAAACCTTGAACGAGCTGGAGACTGCCCCTCCCTTGAGGACATGTCTGGTACCTCAGACCCAATTTCCCATCAGCTGAGAGCTCCATGTTGAGCTTTTCCTGCTTTCACAGAATCACTGAATTTCTAGGTTGGAGGAGACCTTTAAGATCATCGAGTCCAACCCATGTTCTAACACCTCAACTAGATCATGGCACCAAGTGCCACATCCAGTCTTTTTTTAAACACATCCAGGGTTGGTGACTCTACCACCTCCCTGGGCAGATGATTCCAGTATTTGACCACTCTTTCCATGAAAAATTCCTCCTTTCTAATTTTTGTCACATGTTCATTCTCCCTGCCCAGCAGGTCTGCCCAGATCCTCCTGACACTCCTGTCTTTTGTTCAGCCTGACACTGATTATCTGTGAACACCTGTAAGGAAGATGTATCTGGGGTTTTTGTGTTCCTGCCAACAACCAGCCTGAGGGATTGGACTGTAAGAGAAAACAGTCAAGGAAAAAAACCACAGATGAAAAAACCACAGCCATCATAAACAGGAAAAAGTCACTGCTTAAATCAGAACTTTGGATTGGGAGATGTAATCTGTTTAAACCCTAATTTTCTGGTGGTTAAAAGAATGAAGAATAAAGCCCCTTGATCAAAGTTTTGTGTCCTTGTCATTTTCAATCAAACTTCACATTGCTTCCTAAAAAGATCATAAATGACAAAAAGGTTTGGAACGGGCCTTGGATTTGAAATTGTGTGTAATGTTATGTCTATAAAGCATTTAATGAAATTCTCTGCACACTACGATGGTAGAAAATGCCATGATATCCTATACAACAGTTTTTGGACAAATATCCTAAATTAGCTTACAAGCCTATCAATGCAATCGCAGAGTCTAGAAAGAAATAAAAGAAAGAATGAGATTGAAAAGAGAAAAGGACAGGTGATGAAGGAAAACATTGGAAAGGAATTCCAGAAAAGCAGATCCAGCACCCCCTAATTCTGTAGCTACACAGTTTGTTTCAAGGTTGCTTAGAGATGCAGAGAGGAAAACGAGGCAGCTTTTAGAGTTTTCTAAAAGTTACTGGTAAACATTTTCCTTTCCTGGAACTGTGTACAATTTTCAAGGCCCTGAGAGGAGCTGATATTACAGAGAGATAAAAAAATATATTAGTAATAACACCTTGTAAACTTTGTGTAAAATATTTCCAAAAGCAAGGGAGGCACCTAAAGARCAGCTATAGACAGAAATTTCATAATGTGACTTTATACCACCTCTCCATCCTCCACTGAGGGGTGAGSAGGGTGCTCCCCTCAAAGGAGGATGGCAAAATCTGGGGAGGTTTTCAGTTTCCTCCCCACACAATATTCTGACTAGAATATTTTACATATTAGGAGAGAAACTCAAGRTTAAAATGGAGCTACAGCAGTGATGTTCCAGGGCCCCAACTCTTAAATAAATGAGGAACTCTCTCTAAATATTGCCTCGGACTTGCACTTGGTCTCAACAGCTCTGAACACTTTTCTGATGCACATCTGAGACAAGACTGAAGAGTAATTCCATTTGTGCATGACAGTTTGGAGAGTGTGATCTCTGCTCAAACTCCTATCCCTGACATGTTCCTAAGGTAGTCAAGGGGCACAAACTGTCCTGATATTAGAGTAATACCAGGAATTCTGGGGAAGACTGAGGATGCACTCAATCTAATCTCCAGGCAGAGTCAGCTGCTGATTCTTACAAAGTCAGTAGAATCCGAGGGCGTGTGTGGAGAGAACCTTCTCTAGCAAAATTCCCCTGTTCTTCACAGCCTTTTTAACAAATTTCAGAGTCTGCTTTTTGATCCAAGCTGTTATTCTTGTAAATAATTACTTATTTTGTTTCCTTTTTCTATCATTGAGCTACAAGTGTTGCTCTAACTGAGGGTCCAGAGAATCTGGTTTTATGAAAACATTCASAGCAAAGAAGAAGTTGGATGTGTGGAGTCTGGTCTGGCATGGAGTGGCCATCCTTTCACTCATCATCAGAATGAACCACTAAGGATGTCCTTGCTCCAGGAAAATTCAGAAATCACATAGGGGCAACATAATCCTGATATTTTCTTAGTGTATTAGCGAAGTTTAAATATCTCTCTCTCTCTTTTTTTTTTCAATATTATTCCATAGAGATTTTTCCATGCATTCACATTTCAATTAATTATGTTAACAGAGTCAAAGGTTAATGCTCATGAAAGTTAACAGGTTTTACTGAAATTAAGCTGAATTAGGGTAGCATCAAGGGCTCCCAGATTAGTCTYTCTTCAATATCAGAATTTAAGCTAGAACAATCCTCAGGTGTTAAGTGCTGCTGGATGAGAGGCAAATTAACTGTGTTTTTTTGCAGGCTGGGTGGGTGTTGGAATTTATCTCATCATTTATGTTCTCTGACCTATTTAATGAGTTCAAGTTGTAATGAAATACATTTCTGTCCTACAATAAAAAAAAGTGGAATTAGAGCTTGAGTTAAGCCCTGGAAGAAAAGARAGCCATGGATAAATGATGGGAAGAAAGAAACAGCACAAAAATGGAAGAGACAAGATGGGGTTTAACCTGCTTTTGCACAATCTGATCTTTCTTCTTTTCCTTGTTGATCATGGCTAATTCCTCTAACAATTTGCATGGTGTGTGCATTTCATTGCCCACTGCTTGCCTGCATTTAAATCTGATTTTCCCTCAGCATTATTTTTTGGAAGCATTAATCATTACCTCATCCAAGTGCTCAGGACATGGAATCTTGTGTTGGTTTGGCACTGGAATGAAAGAAATTGCTGAAAATTCAAACAATTTTGATTTTTATTACATTTTTGTCTGTTTCTGTGATATTTTTAACTGTGTTTGGGATAAACTCCTGGAAATTTGTAATTCCCTTTTAAGCCATACATGGRCCAACAAGATGATCAWGGGGATGGAGCAGCTCTCCTGCAAGGAAAGRMTGAGARAAYTGARTTTGTTCAGSCTGGAAWAGAGAAGATTTTGGAAWGRGCAGATATTTAATCCATCACGGTCCYCCATGGGCTGCAGGRGCACMTTGTGGATCAGTGCAGAGGAATCTCCAACCTTGTGCCTTGTGCCTCCCTCTCTTCCTCCTCTGAGCCTCTGGTTCTTGTCTGGGCACCTCAGTGAAGCTGAGGAAAGCACAGAGAACAGGAGATGAAATGATAAAGGAATGAAGCCTAACATAGACTGATGCCTTAAAAAGAGAGATTAAAAGCCCAGGATCMTTYTCTTTRTAACAGRCAAGGCARATAAGGRRAAAAATTCAACTTTACAAAACCATRAAGATGGTGGATAAAGCTGAGTGTAACAGATCCCATCACGTTAGAGTGGGGAACAAGGGAAACTGGGTAAAACAAAAAAAAACCCCTTTTTTTACACAAAGGGTAGTGAAATTCTGTGCTCTGTTGCCACAGAACAGAGGCAGACAGGACCAGAAGTTCAAATTGAAATTAAATAAATTGATGGACAGCAGGTCCATAAATAGATACTAAAAAGATTAGGCAGAGACAAGGCCCTGTGGCATCACTAACAGATCATGCTCGGAGGATTCAAGGGGAATGAATAACAAAAAGGACCCAGACGTGTTTTTTTCCTGGGTATCATTTCCTATTTCCCCTTTCACAGAGATTATAGGGTGAGACAGAATATTGATGGGAGCCACAGGATGCTCTTGGGTGCATCTGCATTGGCTTTGCCTCACTCAAGCACCTGTAGCTGCATGTCTCAGSCCAAAAAGAGGGGCTGAACTTCACYCTTTTTGCAACCTCTGAGTGCTAAAGGGCCAGAAAATAATYAGAAAAGGGAATTTAGCCTGAGTCAGGAAGGTGTAATCACAGGGGGAGGCCATGGATATTTTAAATTGCAATAGGAAAATGGAAAAACCCTGATGTGGATCTCTTTGAGTATAAATAAGAAAATCTAGTCAGGAAAATAGGCAAAGGGAAACTGATCTAACCAGGAAAAGTGTTTATTGCTAGATGAGGAATTAAGGATTTTTTCTCCATGAGACAATGGAGGGGAGCTCTGATCCCCAAGCCAGCTCCAGTTTCCAATGTCCACACAGCAGGGAAGTATAAACAGACACCCATATGGCTGCATGAGCATAAAGAAATATTTCTTTTTCTCTAAATTAGGCAATATTTGCCTGCCAGAATTCTCTTTGTCATGGGCTTTGAAAGTCCAAYTCCAGAATGAYTTTTTAATWAAAAAAWWTTTATAKWAGTGTTTTAARTSATATTKWYCCCTTAAATTTTACTTGAAAGAAAACTTGGAAGAAAGGTTTTGGAATATTATTTTGATGAACTCTGAAATAAAATTAAAGTGATTGTTTACAAAGAGAGTCTACGTGCAACTTGAGCTACAAACCAKCCTGTGAAGACATCACATGTGGATGGAAATTCAAGGAACAGACAGGAAACCCAGAAAAATCCGTGTGTTTTGTGATGTGATGTTGGTTTTTCAGTTGTTACCTCAGTGCTCAGCGAAGCTGTTCACTGCCTGAAGTCTCCATTGTGCTTGTGTGAAGTTTAATGGATGAAAYATTCCCTTCAAGGGTCATTTCCTCYCCAAGTCCTCATGAAATTTAGCACCTCAGGCTGATTGAGAAGGCAATTTTGCCCTACAGCCAGTGCTTGTAGGTGAAGGTATTAATTTATTCTAATATGCAGAATTCTGAATAATTGTAGTTGTCTTGACTTCTGGACACCACTGGATCAATCCCCTACTGAAAAGCCTGGTTAAGTTCATACATCAGATCACTCAGGGCCTCATGAACTCAGTTTTTAAAATATCCAAGGAAAATGACCCCCCAGCCTTCTGAGCCCCTATTCCAGTGTTTGACTTTGTATTTTGTGGAGAACCTTTCCCTTTCACCAAACAGAAATTTCCCCTCTGACCACTCTCATCCATTACCTGCAGTCCTTCACAATATGTCCCTGACAGGTCTGGGTCCATCCTCTCTGTCACAGAATCATGGAATGGGTTGACCTGGAAGGGATTTTAAAGATAATTTCATTCCAATCCCCTGCTTTGGACAGGGACACCTTCCACCAAACCAGGTTTCTCCAAGCCCTGTCCAACCTGGCCCTGAACATTTCCAGGGATGGGGCAGCCACAATTTATCTGGGAAAGCTGTTTCCYAGTATTTTCTTGTACTGCATTATAAACTCCTAATTTCCTACATTACAAATATGTCCAAGGAGATGGCTGGACRGAAAAACAAAACACTGGAGGCCTCATTTTCAGTCTGGTGTTGTAACTGCTCAGTTCAGAGCCCTTTCATTTACCAGTTCACTGAAAYAACTTCGCTTGGGAGCAAATCCATCTCTGTTCTCCTTCCCAGAGCACGGCTCAKCTCATCCTCTGAGCCCAAGCAGAACACATGTTTCCAAGGAAGTGTGATTGAATAGAAACTGTTCCGTGTCAGTAGCAAGAATTGCCTGAACTTCAGCCTCMGAGGGAGGTGAGGAAAAGTGTGTCAGAGTGAGAAGGAGCCTGGACATACCCTGCATGCTCTGGAACCCTTTTATTTCCCCTTTTTCCTTCCCTTTTTTTCTTCCTCGGCAGTTGCAGGAACATGAAAGTGAATTGCTGTGCTTGTTCAAACAGCACAGAATCTAAAAGCAATTTGTGGTGACAAGGTCACATGGGGCAAGTGGAGGCTTTATATAACTCTGCAGAGAGCTGGAGAGTTTATCTACATTATATATACACACAGTGAGAAATACAAAATATTTTACTGTTAATGATGCAGCCGCAGAAAGAAGAAATAGATTCAGCTCTACAGAGGATAATGTGTGAAATTATACTGAATCCTCCAGGCAACTTAACCATTTCCAGGCTTTTTAAAAAGGGGGAAAAAGCAGCAGAGGGAGAATGCAGRATGCTCCTTTCCAAGGGAGGTTTGGATTGGATATCAGGGGAAATTTCATCACTGSAAGGGTGGTTGGAGCTGTCCAGGGAGAGGGGGTGGAGTCACCGTCCCTGGAGGGTTTAAAAGGTGTGTAGAGGTGACATTTGGGGACATGGTTTAGTGGCAGAGCTGGCAGGGTCAGTTTTACTGAATCAGGTTAATTTTGGAGGTCTTTTCCAACCTCAACAATTCCATGATTCTTTAAGAGCAGGACAAGACACACAGAAAAGGATTTATGCCTGATTGAATCGCAAATTCTAAGTCAAAGAAAAGAAACACAACAGAAGGACTTGCCACAAACGCTTAAATGCTTCTTAATTAAAAGACACCAGATTTGTTTTTAATGTTAATAATAACAATTTGCATGCACATTTATTCACTGTTAAAACAGAGTGGCCCAAGGCCCATTAAGATCTACTGAGTGATTCCTATTTTTTTTAATATTTTTATTAGACACCTGTTTAGTTAAAAATACATTGTACAACCAGGATAAAGAATTGCAGCTGAGCTGGGACAGAGGTGGAATCTGGAGGGATGACCCCAAAATGGTGTCTTAAATGTGAAATGTCCCCACACAATAGAAACCAGCCTTCTGCTAGTGTTTTCTTTAGCCAAGCTCTCCACAGATTCCAGGCCAAAAATTTCTCTGCCTCAGGAGGATGAAATTCTTAGTTCCAATACATATGGGCATCACAAGCCTGAATTTTCCAATATTCCCCTTTTCTCAGGAAAACAGCTCCTCAAGTAGTGACCATTAGGCCAGTTCTGGTTAGCAATTAACAATTAAAAGCCTRTTTTTCCTAGGGGGTGCTAATTAGTATTTTGTCTGGGGCTGTGCCTCAGTTTTTATTTTCAGCCTGCACCCCATGCAGCGCAGTTGTGTGGGCTGTGCCTAATTCTTCTGGTTTGTAGCAGCATATGGTCCCAAACTATTCTCATCAACTGCTATCATCTTCCTCTCGGAAGAGTCTGAACCCAGCTGAAAATGTATGAAAATATATGAAAATATATGCTGGAATCCAACACACAATTTAGATCACATCTTGGGATAAGAGATTAAAGCCTTTTCCCTGGATGGGGAAAGCCCCCACAGTGGAGGAATGTGGCTCAGAGGGAAAAAAAATAAAAATGAAAGGCAGGAGAGAAAAGTAAAAAAAGAAAAAGGCAACCCCCCAATTCTATGATTATGACATGCTGAGAATGAAGATCCCAAAAAACAGAGATGCTGCTTCTCAAAGATTCTTTGGAGGCTGTCAGGGAGGGAACAAATACCGCAGTCATCCAGTTCCATCTACTGGAGCCAGTAAAGCACAGAGCTCCCTCCCCTCTGGGGTTCAGACACCCACTGGGGAGTGTGGGAAGGTGTTAATAGTAATGCAGGGAGAGCAGACACGCTCAGAAAAGTCTGGAACCCATCTGTGGCATGGAGAGGAGAACTTCAGTAGGTGTAAATCGAGCCAAGCATGACTGAAGCCCCCACCAGGCGCAAATGTGCCCCAGTGGTTCCATTTGTCATCCATTAACACAAATTACCAGGTTTGAGGACTTTGTTTTGGGGCTGTGTCAGGAAGAKCAGGTAGTGATTTTTGTCTGACACTTTGCAATTATTGACTAATTTGAGGTGAGAAAAGGCTTTTAGAGTAGGTATGAGAGCCACTATATTGCACACAGCTTTACTCATCCCAAAGTTTGGAAAGGCACTGAGGCTTCAGCATGCTGGAAGTTTATTTTTGAAAGTGTCTCAGAGTGTGTGATTCCTCCTCCTCAGAACAGGATGAATTGAATGGAAAAACTGTTGGGGATCCATCATTGCAGTCTTTTACAGGGAACAGTCAGTGAAATGTGTCATTGATTCCTAATCCTGCAACATTTCCCATCCTCCAAATATTCAGTGCAGGGTGGAAGAGCTTTCAGATATTGTGGAAGTTGAGTCCTTCATTCACTGACATGAACATATAATGATGTCCATTAAATTAATTAAAAGTTAGATACTTGCCCTCTATTCTTTTTTGTTGATCATGGCATGGATGGATTTAAGCTGGAAAATGATAAATTTAAACTGGATATTAGGAAGGAATTCTTTACTGTGATAGTGGTGAGGTACTGGAACAAGTGGTCAGAGAATCTTGTGGCTGCCCCATCCCTGGGAGTGTTCAAGGCCAGGTTGGATGGGGCTTGGAGCAACCTGGGATAGTGGAAGGTGTCCCTGCCCATGGCAGGGGTTGGAACTGGATGGTATTGAAGGTCYCTTCCAACCCAAACCATTCTATGATTTTATTATTTCATGAAAAGATAAGAAATTTTTAACAGGTAAATTGACTAAAATTAAATCATCCTTTCTCTGGAAGAGAAAGGTTGAGATTTTGTTAACTCCAATTCATCATTGTCCTGACCCGTTGGGGAACTAAGTCAACTCAATCTTATTTGGAAAACCCTGAAAACAGAAAAGAACCATTTCTCAGAACTGCTGTAATGCTAAACTGTCTGATACCAGACACTGCTTCCACTGTACAGTTGATATTCAGTACCTTGGATATCCTCTCTTGAGCAAATCTCTTTTTGGGAGAACCACAGAGACATAGAATTAGCCAAAGCCAAGGTGTAAAGAATTGTGTTATAGGACCAGAGAATGGTTTTGGCTTAGAAGGGACCTTCAGGCAGCTCATTCCAACCCCCTGCCAGGGGTAGGGAGTCCTTCCACACTTCCAGGTTCCTCCAAGCCAAATATTCTGTCCAACCTGACCTTGRACACTTCCAGAGATGGGGCAGCCACAGCCTCTCCTGGGCAACCCGTGCCAGAGCCTCACCACCCTCATCATAAAAATTTCATCTCCAATTGACTTCTACCCTCAGTTTAAAATGATCATCCCTTTTTCTGCCACTAGAGGCTTGGTAAAAAGTCTCTCTCTTTCTTTCTCTACAAACCCTTACAACACAATTTCTTGCAACACATTTCTTACCTACCAGGAGTGTGTACTCAAGAGCATTTGGTTAGTGTGGGGTTTTTTAAAGTTGCCCAGAACACATGCAAAGAAGGAAAAGCAGTTTCTATAATATTTTTCAAGACAGATTTCTCTCTGAAGACAGCAGATGGTCACTTCCCTCTGGTGCTGAGACTGCTTTCGACTAGTTTTTTTCAGCTGTGCTCACACATACATTAAAAAGACACAAAATACAGACAAGTTACTCAAAGATCAGAGATGCTGCCATGCTGCAAGCTGAAGCTGGGTAAGTCACTGTCAGCTTCACTCCAGCCAAGTGTGCTTCAGTGTGCAGTTAGAYTGGACATTAGGAAGGATTTCYTCTCTGAAGGGATGGTCAGGATTTGGAGCAGACTGCCCAGGGAAGKGGTGGAATCACTGTCAAGCAGCCAATGAAAGCCACAGAAATCAAGTCTCCAGGGCAGCCAGGCAAAATAGGAAGGTTGATCTCACTATTTTAATTACACTGTAAATTTCTGCACCTGAACCTTGGTCTCTGTTCTGCAGCCCATGGAATGACACGGGCCTGTGGAGGCTGCAGTCAGTCAAATCTGTTTCATCTGTTTTAAAGTGAGAGGAAGTCCCAGACTTCACTCACTCTCCATCACTCTAAAGGAAGATTTGGAGGGACACAGTTCAGATGCAGCCACTTTCACTGGAAATATCCGCATTTCAGTAAATGTCTCCTCCCTCTCGTTATGAAATCAATAAGTGTTCAATACCTATTGAAAACTCTTTCACAGATATTAGGATTTTTAAATTTTAATTCTGCCCGTATCACAAACCTGGATGAGGCAAACTAATGGTAATAAGTGCWCCAGAGGACTCACTTTACAGAAACAGAGTTATCCTCAGTCTTCATTGTCATGCCTTCCCCCTTTGTGTGCCACTCCTGTGTCTGCAGTCTTGTATCATTTTTCCTTTCAGTCACTTATTTTGCAGGTTGAAGATGCCTAATCTGCTCATTTATTCCAAGCTGTTTCTGAGGTTTTATCATCTTGTTGCTCTACTCTGAGCCTTCCTCAGTTTTACAACAAATAGAATTATTGACTGTCCTTTCTAAAATCATTGGTCTCTTCTCCCTATTTTCTTTTAATCTGCTTTTTTTTGCAGACTCTTTTGAACTATCTACTTGCCCATTGTCCACGAGGTAATTTTACAAGTGGGAGAAAGTGGCAAAAAAGCCAATCTACATCATGGATTTTTGTCACACAAACAGAAGCGTGGTTAGAAAAGCATAATAGATGGAATTGAGATAACTACTTGTATAATTTCAGTGGTATTGTTACCTTGTGAGATTATACACAGTCAATACAGTCAGAACAGTCAGAGGATAAATTGGAGAGCCATTTCAGGAACATCTTGTTTGTCCCTGAATATTCTCTTCCTGATCACCAGGTTAATGGCTTTGGAAATCAGGGGTTTGCTACAAAAGCAGGAGGATTTAAAGGAGGTAGTTCATAAAAATAAAGCCAGGACGTCAAGATTTAACCATTGATTCTTCACTGGACACAAATTCTGGGRTGCCAAAGCTGTTGAACTTCCTGTGGGAGAAAAACAAGAGAGCAAGCTAAGGGAAAAATACCAGGGAAGAAGCCCATCTATGCATCCCTGATATTTGCACATGGAGAACCAAGGATACTGCAGGGGGAGGCTTGTGATTGGATTCTGTAACCAGARAACAGCTCCTCATGGGAAAAGACAAAAATGGTGCAGAGGGAGCTGACTTTTTACTGCCACCTTTGGATCCAGGGTTCARTGGGAGTCAGAGCCAGCTGACAGCTGAATTTACAAATTCTCTTCATTACTGGATGTGAGACAAGAGCGCCCAAACAGCCTTCCCCTTACAGGCATCATGAAATGARAACCACAATAAGCTGCAGCTAGCCTGGAATTAGTGAGCTGATTAAATTTTAAAAAAATTTCATGCCTGCCTGCAAACTTGGTGTACACATTGGTGAGAAAAAAAAAAAACAACAACAAAAAAACAGGAAAAATGAAGAAGTAGTGGGTGGTGTTTAATATGAAAACACAGGGATGTGGCTTTCCCCCTGCATCCTCTCTGGCCTTTCAGCATTGTGCTCCCCACTCCCAGCATTGCCATTGTGGCTCCAAGCCTGTCCCACACAGCTTGATAAAAGACAGAGAGGCACCCTGACAGGGAGCTGGCTCTGCTGGAAGATCTACAGACTCCCAGGAAACATTGGTCATTCATATAACACTCCAGAGGAGGCAGTTGTTGAGAAAAAATTGCAACACACATGAATCTGTGGCCAGGAGTGTTTCTTGTTTGACTGAAATGGGGGAGAAGTTCATCCTGAGCCACAATTGATGATGTGGGTGTTGTGTCCAGGTCAGAAAAGCAGATCAGTGAATGGGGCTTTGGAGTGAGAGTTTCAGGACAAGACAAACAGAGCAGAGACAAAGAAAAAAAACAGGGTGGGATATGGGATGTGGATTTRGGGAATATTTGAGAGCCTTTAGTGCTCTGGCAGACCCAAATATTTCTGTAACTRAATGTTTGACTGATCTCACACGCTGAAGGGTTGCTCTGGCAACCAAGGGCGAGGCAAAAGCTCAGCCCACCTGGTTCCTCCTCACTGAASGGATCCTGTGCTCGTTAAAACTCCTTTCACTTCCACCCAGCAGCTCCTCAGAGCTGTTCCTGGCTTAACCTTCCCAGATCATTTCTGGGCAAAGGGGGGAGATCGTTGGGGAAGGGATTATTAATGTCATAATTATGAAAATACACAACACTTTCATAACAAACCTGAGAAGCTGACACTGCTTTTCCAGGGAGTTTGGTGGTCTGGTATAATCAAAGGCAAACTCCGGTGGGCTGCTGTTGTAGCTGGGAGAGCTCAACCCAGAGCAGTTCTGTCCTTGGATGTCTGACTGAATGCTCTCCATTCAGAAAATGAAGATGCAGTCAGCAGTGACTGTTTCAATTCAAGTGAGGAGCTCAGTGTCATGGACAGGAAAAATATTCTGTCCTTCAGGATATCTTCCCATTTCCTGCACATGAAATTCAGCCTCTCTCTTACCCTGTACACTTCCCTCTTTACACCTCCTTGCTTTAATTTTGCATTATCTAAATAATACTACAAAGATGCCAAAGACAACAAATGCATTCATACCTGTCCCTGATATATCCCCAAACTTAATCCTTTGCAGTCCTGCTTTTCCCACTCGTGCCTCTTTCTGCTTCTTCTAAGAGCTGGGCACCACCAAACTACTGGAAAAGCTGCTGGAAAAATAGTGTTTTCTGGTTTATTGTTGAGAATGGAATGAAAATGGCACCTGCAACCTGATTGGTGTTCTGATGGTGTATTTTTTTTTGAGATAACTTTGGATTGTGGTGAGTGGTTGTTTTTTTACTGTTTGTRTTTGGAAGAAGGGATTAGAGTTTTTGGGTTGTAGTTTGAAGATGTTTATTTTAAAATTTTTATTTCTAAATTTTGTGAAATTAGTGTGGTGTTTATAAGCAGTTGGAAAAGTGAATTTTTTTCGTTCTGGAATAGTATTTAGGTTTTTATAATTTAAATTATGTTATTTTTTTTAATTTAATAATTAAAATTTAAGTTCCACAGTGAAATTATATTTTTATTTAATTTTAAAAATTTAATACTTTTTGTAAAAGGAAAGGAAGAGAAGAATAGGAAAATGTGATTTTATTATATTGATTTRTTTCTATATTTGTTTAATAATAAGAATATAGAGAAATTTAAAACTAATATTTATACACTCAKTGATATAATAAAAAACACACTAATTAAACTCTTGTGTTATTTAAATTTTTAGATAGTTTTGGAAGCTTTCTTTACGGTGTTAGATTAAAATTAATGCTATCTTTTAAGCAGGTTGTGTGAGTTCAACTCTCTTGTTTTGGCTGCTGCTCACTCAGGAGACCTAGAGGAATAMTCTGGTCTCTCACAGTGTTCATTTTGGGATTGTGGGCATTCACTGACTCGCTGGAAATGGAGCACCTGGCAGTTTCCTTCTGCTCCAGGACAGGAGAAATTGTCTGAACATAATTAATTTTCAGTGGACTTTCAGGGGRAATTCACAAATATGAAACCAGCAAAACTCCTGCCAACTTCCGAGCCCCTACACAGATTGCAAAAACCTGTTAGCAGTGAAATAAAACTTTATTTTTCTTTTAGTGTTGAGAAAAAGGAATGCGTTCCGCCCAACCCCCTTGGCTAAAATTATTATTGCATTGAAAAAACCAACCRGACAAAATCAACAAAACAAAATATTCCATCTTGGGGTAGAGATCTGGAGAAGAAAAACAGCAACCTGAAAAACCAAACCAATGAGCCAAAACCAAACTGCTCAAACCTCCACAGCAAATATAGAAATCTTTAAAAGACACTAAAAATCTCAAATGCAGTGCACGTTGTAATGTGTTTAATGATCCTTAATCATGTTTTTATAAATTGATCCATTAGACTTTTCTCAAATGAACAGAGCACACAACATTGTTTTCTCTAATTACTCTCACAATAAATCCTAAAAATATGTGACATTTTCAGTTACCCAAATTTATAAAGCAAAAAAAAAGTCTTTATTTTACAAAACTTAGAAAAATACAACCCGGTGGAATTTATATCAGCTCTGACTGAATTACAGAGTAACCTGGGCCCAGTGCTGAGCTATTTGAAGCAATCTGGCATTTGTTCAAGATGTTTGTCAAATTCCTGGAGGAAAATGCATTTATGAAAAAGGAAATCAGAAAATTTCCACKAGGAATTAAGGGCATGGAAGCAGAGATCAGTAGTATATCTTTAGTTTCATTTGCTTAGCAAGGAGTAACAGCTTCTATTTTATTCCATCGCAGCAGGGTCATTAATAGCATCTTTTTAACTCTACTTAGATTCCTTTTTGCCTGTTGAGGCTTCCTAGGGATTTCCAGCTATTTTCAAAATGGTTTTGACTAATTGCATTAGGCCCCATGTTGGAACCTTTAATACATTGTAAATAACTGGAGTTTTCATGTCAGGGCATAACACTCTGCTGCTCTCAGACCTTATCTAATGGCCCTTGGTTGTTGGTGCTTTATTAATAACAGCAAGTGCAGCAGTAATTCACTGGTTCATCAGGATTKCCAGGGAGATGCTGGATGCCTGGAAGGTTCTCCAGCTGCAGTGTTTTTTGGAGAGTGGAACAGGTTCCCCAGGAAAGTGGTCCCTGCTCCAGGACTGCCAGGGTTCAAGTGTTTGGACAACACTCCCAGGTCTGTGGTGGGATCCTCGTTGTGTCCTGTGCAGGGCCAGCACTCAATGATCCTTGTGGGTCCCTTCCAACTCAGGATGTCCTTTGATTCTCCTGTGAATCACTTTCTTTCTCCATTTTCCCCCTCCCTTCTTTTTTTTGCATAGATGCTTTAACAGACTCGATATTCTGAAATAAGACATTGCTGCACAACACAAGGCATGAGCTGAGTTTTCATCTCAGCTGAGTCACCCATGCTCTGCTGAAATGCATGGAAGAACAGGAATGGTCACCTTGTTGAGCAATATGTTGGAGAAGAGCTGGTGGCTGGATCACTGAGATGCTTTCTGAGTTAATGCAAGGGCACACACCCCAAAAATAAAGTACTTTACAGCAGTCTGTTGAACACCAGAGTGCACAGCTGCTCTGCACATGCACACCTACACATGACCCTGAATCTTTCTTTCTCCTGAACTTTAGGAAGGGGGAAAACTGCCAGTGCAATTAAAACTTTGGCTCCTGAATCATCCTTTTTCCTTTTTGAAGGGGCAAACCACTCACCTAATCAGAGTTCTGCCTGCTACTGCTGTTGAAAACATCATTTCACAAACAATTCTCCTTCCTGGGAGAAAGGARAAAAGGCTGATGGGCTGCAGATATGCAAGATCATCTCAATCAGCCTTCCAGTGCATCCAGGGAGCAGAGAGCTTTTCAGTAAGTCAAGGGCTCTGAAAACTGCTCTGCCATGCACCAGGAAGGGAATAGCGTTTGAAGCATGGGTGCCTTGGTTATTCAGACTAAAATGAAAATTTCTCTGTAGATTCATTCCAGCTAAGCTTAAAAGCTCATTTCAGAGTGCCCTGCTGGTTAAAGTGGAAAGTTCTGACTTTCTGATCCTCTGAGTTGGTACCATTTAAAGTGATTGGGGAGCATGGCCTTTCTTTCAGAGTGATCAAATCTCCGTGGTGCTCACATTGGGATGRAGACTCATATTCATAAGGGGAGGTTTTCTGAGCTTGGTCTAGCTGCAAATTCTCCTAACTCATCACAGATCATGTTGTAAATGTCTTCTGAGTGGCTCTTTCATCACTCACAAATTCCARTTCTGGATGTGCTAAATTCTTCAGCATTGTCTCCAGCCACTCAGAGGCTGGGGCCTGGAAGGCAGAGCTGAAATGCTTTAAGAGGCATTGGAATTCCCAGCTGTGCAAAACCCAGGTGATTTGGCATGGGATTTCAGCGTGTCCTGCACCTAATTCAGGTGCTGTGTTCACSAAAGGTGGAGTTTCTCAGTTCAAATAATAATCACTCTGGTTTCACTAAGATTGCTTTCACTACAATGAAAGTTRTTTCTGTATTTTAGAGCCAAAAAGCTGGAGTTTCATTGCAGTGAGAGGAAGATCCAGCTTTATTAAAAAAATACTTTTGCCTCGTTAAGGACTAGAATTTCATCTTGTTGACACCATCACAGACATTCCTGTGSTCAGTCCTTGGGCTGGGAGGCACAAAAGGACCTGAAGTGGTCACAGAGATGACCCAAAACTTAGAAGGGAGAGTTGTCATTCCACAGCCTGCAACTGGCTTTAGATCAAATTCCCTTTTCCTTACTCACATCTCCCCAGATATGCCTGATTTCTTCCCGGGGTATGTGCTCTGTCTAGGAAAATGTTGTATTGCTTGAGGCCCCACAACATAAATGATGTTACAGGCTTCATGAAGCCTTAGGGAAGTGAAGAATTATGCCAAAACACATCAAAGATTGTAGGCAAAGCAAGGYTCTCCATTTTCATATTGTTAAAACCCATCATTCTAAATTTATGTTTAGTCATATTAAAAGTAACAAATGTATTTCATTGCATAATTAATGCTGGCCTTGAGCAAGAAAGTTTGGGCGAATTCTGTTTTTTCCTGCTGTGTAAAAGGCACTGAAATTACAGCTGGTGGAGCTTTTCCCACTCTGATTTTCCAAGGCTTTGAGAGGAATCTCAGTCATGRACTTGTTGACACGTTGGGAGCAGTTGTAATTGATGGCTCTGACTCCCTCCTCTACCCTGCTCCTTCAGAGCAATCTGCTGGGATGGAGGTGCTGCTGGAAGCACRGGCCTCTGCTGATGGATTACCTGCCTGCTAAAGGGGGCACTCAAAAAATAAATACCTCTGCAGTTCTCTAAAATAGCCATTTTCAGTTTAGGTTCAGAAAGTCATTTGATTTCTTTCTCCTTCTTTAAATAACTTTTTCTTTTTTTCTTTTTTTTTTTTTCGGTTTTGGTTGGTTTTTAAAAAGAGAACGTACCAGCAGCTGCCTTTTTATAAAAACAGAGGAAAAAACCCACAAAACTTTCCTATTAAATAGATTTTACTTTGCCATTTCACTGTGTGCTCAATGTGCTGGTTTTGCCTCTTTTCAGAACATGGAGACTACACTGTAACATTTTAGTTCCAATGAGTGGGCTTGATTAAATGTTCAGAGAKGGATTTTTGCTAACAGACTTCAAACCCACAACTTTGTCAAAGCAGTTCCTGGTTACACATCACCGTGAAAATATAAAAATTAAAAATTAAAAAARAAATAGTCACAGAAATAWAAGACAAAATGAATAAACAAAAAAAAATCCAACACACCCACACCACACAGAGAGCAAACACCACATTTCARAGAAATGCACAGATTTATAGATGTAGGAGTTCACAGCACTTTAGGATTTTACAGTCACAAGGGAAGGAAATTCCTCTTTTTAAGTCTATTTTTCTTCTTTCTCTCCCACACTCTAAGTCTACATCCAGCGATTACTTCAACTCTTCTTCCATAACTGGCTGTAGGAGGTGAACCTGGGCTTTTAACTCAGGTCCCACTTCCATGCTTGGGGTCAGGACAGGCAGTGTGAGGGTTCACCTTCACCACAAAGCCATACCATGAGACAGCCCAAGCTCATCTCTTCCCAAACACTGGCATGGGAATTTTTATCCCATGGCACAGGACAAAAAGGAGCAGCAGCAAAGACAGCAAGGCAGAGAGTGTGGGGGGACACATCATAGCGCTGTCACCTCACAAAGCACCTGGCTGAAGAGCTCTGAAACATAAACTTTAAGAAATTTAGASATTTTAGAGRAGCTAAGATTTTAGGTAGAAGGCAAGCTTTATTAGAGTTAAAATAAATGRATAGGCCTTGATGAAGTTAAGAGTTAGCAGTTAACTAATAAYTGRTTGCTTGTCAACACAATGTTTGGTTAGCTGGGTTTATAATGAAGAATATAGAAACTGATAAATAGCTTTAGGAACATAAGACAATTGTGGGCCTCCTCCTCCCGAAACTCCTTGAAAACGGGGAGCTGGAGTCCTACCAAGGGTTCATTTGTTATAATTGCATTGAAAAGGTAGAAAGGTCAGAACGAGGAAGACTTCATTTACTTCCTCATTTTAAGACCCCTCCCCACGAAAAAGACCACCGACTCATTTCAAGGAACACACCACGCATGCTTAATAGCTTTTGAACTAATTAACATATGAAGCTGGAATGGGATGTGCCAAAGCTATGAATATGTATTTGTATTTTGAGTATTCAATACCTGTATAGATAAAAGGCTTTTGGAATCACCTATAAATTGCAGTGTGTTTTTGGGAGCTATTGCGCACGCTGCCCGGCGTCGTAATAAACATACACTTTCTAACTTTAAACTGTTAGAGAGTTTTTGTCYGTCATAARTTGGATATCGRTACTAGATCAATATCCATATTTTAATAAATCAGCTCCCAGGGTGGTTTGGGTTTGAAGATAAAGCTGAGRTTTGATGCTGACRTGSCCATGGGTGTGTGACCCCTCACAAGGTGGGCAGGGCKTCACAGATTTTATCCCTTGGATAGCAAATTTCCTGGGAAGCTTGTCCGTCCTCTCAAGGAAGCTGCCAGGAAGGTGTGACCTCCTCTTCCCTGGGAAGAGCAGCTCCCACCGATTTCACCAGCTGTGCTTGTGGTGAGTGGGTACAGGGATGATTTGCTGCACTGCTGGAGAACTGAGTATTCCCGAAGGATTTCCCAGTCACACAGACTGAAATGCCCTAAGCAATGGAAATTCCCTTGGATTTAAAAGAATAACAGTCTAACAKCTTTCTCTTCTGAAAACTAACCTCCTATTCATCCCTCAGTAATTTSCTCTCAATGTGCAGTAAGGACTATACACTTCAACAAATGTGTAGATAAAGTTTCAAAATTATCAGGGTGGTTTTTTGTTCTTTTTGCTGTTGTTGGAAGGGTTTTGTTTTGGTTTTTTTGTTTTTTTTTTTCTTTGTAACTGAGAAATCTCTAATAAGTTCATCTGTCATTGGAATTTTACCAGCCAGCCTGATTTTATTTAGGAAAATAATAGCAGCTCTGTAACGTCAACAAATTAGATCTTATAATTRGATTTCAAGATAATTGCTAGAAAAATAATTAAGAAGTTATTCTGGGACAACTGCTGGAAATCAGTGAAGTATAGAAATGTCACTGTATTTTCCATACATATCCAGTTAACACTTTGAAGGAACAATTCTAATGGATGTAAAACCACTTTAACCTGAACTGAGAAAAATTATGAAAGATACAGCACACTGGGGAATAAAATTTATTGCATTTTTGGAATAATCAAGGTAATAAACTTTCATTGAACTTTTAACTAAATAGTCTTTCAGCAGCTCAGACTGAATAGAAAAATTATTATTTTCTTGTGGGAGGTGAGTGTGAGGTGGGAAGAAAGACATTTGACTTTGTAGGTATTTAGGATAATCTGAAAAACAGCCCCTGTGGTTTATATCAACTGATGAGGTGAAAAAAAAAATCAGGATTCTCATAGTTTGGCAATTATTAAACCCAATTTCAGCATCCCTGTTGATGTTGATTCATGGACTCTGTAGCCTGTGGCACAGAAGAAACTTCAGGCTCTGATAAATTGAATTAAGAATGGAAAAGTGTGTTAAATGAAAGCTATCAAGTGGCTACTGCTGGAAAATGTAGTTCAAAGCTTGTGTTTAGAAGGACAATGGTTTGGAAAGGTGAATGTGCTRCATGTGCAGTCAGAGTAGCCATGACTGTTGTGGGCATTCTTGGAAGAACTTAATGCTCTGCTGTACTCAGACTGATTTTTTTTTTACCCCTGGGCATTTTTTGATCTAGATATTGGCTGATGGAGTGGTAAAATCATGGGATGAATCATAGAATGATTCATAGAATGGTTTGTGTTGGAAGGGACCTGAAAGCCCTTCTTGTTCCAACTCCCTGCCATGGGCAGGGTCACCCTCCACTGGACCAGGTTGCTCCAAGCCCCATCCAAACTGGCTTTAAGATCTTGAAAACCTGGCCTACTCTAGAGAATATCAACCCCAGCCACTTCAAAAGCAATGAAGATTTTTTTTTTCTCCTATGCAATGGTGAAAGTTATCCAAATCTGAATTAGTTCACACCTCCCTGAAATGCAGCAGTGTCTCATGTGCACCTCGACTGTTCCTCCAATAATTTACTTTAGATCAGCGTGAAACAGCGAAGCTGCAGACAAGAACTGCTGCAACACTTGGGGACATCTGGCTTTCCTGAGAACATGCTGTGGAGCAAGATGCAAATGGGYTCCATACCTCTTACAGATCTGCTCTTTATCAGGCAAATTGTTCCATTTTTTTYCCCCCGTACAATGGGAATAGACACAAAACACAGACAATAAAAGGAGTAAATTAATGCTTATAAATCTTCTCTTTATCGATGAGGACATTAGGGARCTATAAGCTAATGTTTGTTTTCTGTGTCTGATGAGCTGAGAATRTTGTTTCCTAGCCAAGGAAGGAGCTCTGCTAGACAAAGGAAAAACAGAAACTTCACAGTTTTTCACAGTCCCTTCATTCATAAACATCTGTGGCCACAAATCAAGCAGCAGTTCATCACAACAATAAGAGCTCCTCTCTTTAGATTTCAGAGGCCATAAAAGATGAAGTTTGCAAGAAAATAGATAATTTATCCTTCTTTGTATGTATAGATTGGAGATAACACAAGGCACTTAATCTTGAAAGAACAAAGTTGGACTAAACTTTTTTCTTCTTTCTTCTACCAAGCCAAAACCAGAAGGGAGAAGTTGGTGTGTTACAGGAGCCATCCTGTGCTTGCAAAGGAGGTTGYAGAAAATAGGAATTCTGGGTTAAATCTACATATTACTGAAAGGATATGTGCTCAGATCTCTGTGAAACAAGGAAATTAATCCATGATCTCTATAGTGTTTTCCACAGAAAAATGTTTCCAACATTTATATTTGATAAATAATTCAACTCTTCCTTCCTCTCAAGGAAAGGGCAACATCCCACCAGCATCTGATGGTACAACATCACATCTCCAGCTTTCAGGTTCCATGTTGGACTGGCCTGAATCCTGTTGTCTAAACTGGATTATGATCATGCTTCTTTTTGCCCTTTGTCTTTTGACATCAGAGTTCTTTGACTGGATGAATGCAGATCTCTAAAACCTCCCCCCACCCAAAAAAAAAAAATCACTCTTTGATTAATAATGCACATCCTAAGCCTCTGGTATTGGTGTCAAATGTTGGGAAAATAAGCAATTGTCCTTGAGAAAAGAGGAGGGTGTTTAATGAATGAAGTGGTACAAAGATACGCTGGTGCAGTGGCCATCAGGAAGGAGATGGGAATTCCCTCCGCATTTCCCTCCCTTCATTCAAGTGAGGGGAAGAAACACAAATTCCATTCAAGCACGAGAGAGCAGTGCAGTCAGCAGCTCCACTCTGCAACAGACATTTTTATGATGCAGAGATAAGTGGAGAGAGAAGCGCAAGAACGACCAGAATTCACATGGAAGACTGAGAAACGCGTCCTATTCCTGATTTTACTCTAAAAGATGACAAAAATCACAGGAGAAAGTGATGGAATATGCTTATGAACATTATAAAAAGGCAGACAGTGGTAGTTTATTTTTCTTACTTCACCATATGTGACAGGAGAATTTTCAGAAGRCTGAAAGCTATAAAATTGAGAACTGATCAAGGACATTTTTTACTCAATGCATATCTGAGCTGTGAATTTCATTGTATGAAGTACTGCCAATGTAATATGCTTATCAAGACCTGAAAAAATACGGGATACTCTTACTCCATATCTATAGATAATTTTATAGCAATACACGTAAAGAGAGTACAAATGTTCTCCTGTCAAAGATAAAAAGAATGAAGCTGAATTCATACARTCATCATAAAATCACAGAATGGTTTGGGTTGGAAGGGACCTTAAAGATCATCTTATTCCAACCCCCTTACCATTGGCAGGGACACCTTCCATTATCCCAGGTATCTCCAAGCCCTGTCCAGCCTGGCCTTGGACACTTTGCTTAAGATGACAGTGATTCTTACACTTCCAGAGACTTCTCTTTGTACTTTGTCAAACCTATGTTCTTGTCAAACCTATGTTCTAAGTTCTGTGTGAATAGAACYGAAAAATAGCTGAAAATCCCACAGTTTTGGGCAATACTACAACAAAATCAAATCTATCTGCTGTCATTTTTTTTTGATTGTTTTTTCATTACTCTTTCACCATCCTTTGCTTAAGGATAAATATTTGCCGGTATAACAGATGCAAGGAGTCCACTTTAAATCATTCAACATTCTCCTAAATTAATATTATCACTTTTCTGTAGGTTTTCCTGCTCTTTGGACAAGATAGTTCAGCTCTAGAGACAAACCTCCAAAGTTACCCCAACACCTAACACCAATGGCAATCAATATTCAGAATTTGACACAAAATGTTCAGGTKTTTTTTAAATTGTTCAGAAAATCCCCTATCTCAAGTGATATYCCTTTGATCAGAACTGGGTTTTGACACTTTTAATACAGATCTCTAGGTGCTGAACAATATTCTCTATCCATATGATGTGTGGAAATACAACTAAGTKTCAAGGACATTTATATAGGGAAGAAAAACATTAAATATCTTCATAAATTACATGTAGATCTAGCATGTTAAAATTCAGCTGTCTGATGAACTGCATAGCTTTTGTTACTAGGATTTGATCTACTCTAAGGACACAAACCCTTCTAAAAATTCAGAATGGGAGAGCTGATACTAAAAAAGTGTATTTTTTGCTGGTGAAGTCTAACTGGTCTAATTTAGAGCTATGGATAAAGTCTAAGAAAGTTTCTAGGCTCTGTCTGCAGGCAGTGCAGATCAAAATGAACACTTCCAGATGGCTCAGGCAAGGTGTTGGTCTCTCCTGACTGACTGCAAAGAGAGCTCCAAGGTAGGGTTTAACGTGGGTGTTTTCTCTGTTTTTCTCACCTTTTAAACAAGTTTCTGTGTGCTCCTTTTTAGAGCTAGGGAGARAGTAATGAAATTATTAAATTGTAGGTGTATTTTGTCTTGTCTCCCACAGGATGCCTGCATTTGGTCAGAGGAATTTCTTTCTTCTGTAGACTACATTGATGCCCTCTGCTGTCCTGTTGGGCTTCTAATCTTGCCCTCCAGGATGTGGATTCATGGAATCATAGAAAGGTTTGAGCTGGAAGGGACTTAAAAGTCATCTAATTTCACCTCCYCACTGTGAGCTGGGACACTTTACACTAGACCAGGTWGCTTAAAGCCYGATCCAACCTGGCCTTTYTTCTCTGGGATGAAAAATCCCAATTSTCCYAGCTTTTCCTTSTATAAAAAGTRTTYYATCCCTCTAATCACCTTCATGGTTRTTTTGTARAAGTTATGACAGATCCAATAGAGTCCAGAAGAACTTCAGCTCTGCTCTGGGCATCCAGCCACTGCCTGGTCACCTGGACCAAATTCTGGCCTTGACTGGGGCAGTGACACAGGTTCTGAGGGGACAGGAGATGTGTTGCATTTCCCTATCACTGAGACAGGCTCACCAGTCCCTAAATTATCCAAGATATGCTTTTCTGAACCCATTTCCACCAAGTGGTCCTCGGGAAAGCCATTTGCAAAATCAGAAGGTTGAAAGCCCCACCAGAGCCCCTGGGTGATTCTGATTGCAGAATCACCCAGGGAATTTATATAAAATAGGCAACCAACCTGATAGTTTGAGGATGGCACTCAGGATTAAAGTCAGAGTTCTTCCTAAGTGTAGACACAATCTGTGCAGAGCACACGTAAATTAAAAGTATCAGACAAGCACGGAGAGCCGTGAGCTTTGGACAAGTTCAGTTTGGCGCTTTAGCCTGAAACCCAGGTCACCCACAGGACAAGCCCAAAGGCCACCAAGGAACTTSATGAGATCAGTTGGAACATCTTTTAATGCTCACTGGAGGGAAAGGGAGTCAGTAAAATGTGAATCCCGGTGCTGCCTGGGACATCTCACGTTGCTGCCAATAAACACGTTGTGGTGTGAAATACGGGACGGCGTGAGAATAATAATAACTCGCAGCAGAAGAAAAGCTATAAAAAGAGAGGAGTTGTTGTGGGAGAAATGGCTCACAAAAAAAAAAAAAACAACCCCAAAGTGTTCTTCCTTTTGCATGAACTTTTTTTTTTTCAGGTAGATGAATGGTGGCCATGTATTTGAACAAGTAGGCATTTATGTCTCGAGGAGAGAGCACTTTGTGGAGGTAACAGAGATCATAATCGTGAGTAGCCACACTCTGGTGCAGGATACWGCAAAATGCATTATACATAAAGAAATAAAATATTATAGCTCTTGAGTACAACCCAGCAGTGTGGGTTTTAGGTGGAAGATATATTTTTAAACAGAAAGACATATGATCTGAGTTTAAGGGCACATAATGGTGCTGAAATCCACAACCTGTGGAAGTTATGAATATTGTTGAATACCAGGATCATACATTTTGGTCCCATTTACCTGGWACAGCTTCACTTTTCTTGCTGTTGATGTGCATTTAATGCACTGACTTTTGCTGCTTTCTGTTAGGTTAAAATGTAATCTAACATTTTGTGTTTTCTCCTTGTGAATGTTCTCAAAGGTTATGATAAACCATATCCTAAATCCTTTAATGCTAAATGACACCTGTCTATTTATGCCAGGAATAATACTCAGAAAGAATAAAGGAGTAGTAGTTTTGTCTATGAAACCTATTCARTATGGATTTTGAGCACCACAAGGATTAGGGTGTTTTCAAATTTAGTTTCAAGCAAGTAATCTGTCGAAAAATCAAAATGTTATGACTCCAAARAAAACTATTGCAGTGTTTTAACTGCTTTCTTATTGCAGTAACATAAAACTTGGATATATCTATATTAACTCAGGTTACAGAAATCTCATGAGGTCATCTGCTCCAAATCCACAAGGAAAAACGGGGTTGGCTGGTTGATATTAGGTCAGGGCCCAAGTCAAAGCAACAATCCTGTTACAAAGCATGTAGGTAATAACCTCTAAAAAATAGCTACAGTGGTTACAGTTCCATACAGATTCTGTTGTGTTGTCACTTCCAAAYGGAGAATTGTTCTATCAGAAAATTTCAAAGCCCTTGTTACTCCCTTTTCTCTTTTAACCAAGTGGATGGCGAAAGCAAAACAAATGAAAATAGAAAATGAAGAAAATGTGAAAACTGAGAAAATGATGGGTTGCCTAAATAGTCTTGAGAGTCAATGAAAGTATCYATGATGAAAAGTTGTCTTTTCTGGGAGAGTTATCTTGTTATCTGCAGGTAGTTTAGGTGTTCAGAGGAAGGCAAACAGACAAACTCCTGCTACTGCAGCTCAGACTTGCTCAAAAGAAACCTCGTGCCGTGTACATGAAATTAGAAGGAGCAAAAGCCAATCCCCTCTCACATCAGAATTCTTGTGTGCTATTAGTAATAGAATTAGTGATTCTGTTTCATGTCTGTAGCTTTAGGAATGCTGCAATCCTGATAACTGGTACAGAGTTGCAGCAGAATCTGTGATTGTTGCTTAAATGTGGCACAGACTTCTGTTAGATAATAACAGCAGCAAATTCCACTTCTGTGCCCAAGAGAACACACAAAATGACAGAAAGAGTTGGATGGAGAAGTCAGTTGTAAGAGTGATGATTTTTCCTGTAAAGCAACACATGATCCAGGCACTCAATTAAGCCATTAGCTGGGAAATGTGGAACAACTGTAATTACTCCTGCTAAAGGCTTTGGTTCTGTTTGCAGGCTTTGGAGCCRTGGGCTTCATTGCACTGATGATGGTGTTTAGCCTGTTTAGAGGAAAAATGCAGGCAGGAATTTAACACGAGGATTAATAACATTTATTTTCATACATACCTAAATAAACAWAAGTATAAAATGCTCCAAGGGAAAAGTTTTGGTTTCTAGTAGGCAATAAACTAATAAAAATATGATTCTTYTTAAATGTATATCTAGAATACAAATACTCTTAAATAAAATATATTGTATATTATAGATAATTACATCACATATCCATGYTGACTATAACAATGTTATTTAGTGTCTATGCATACTGGTATGTACATTTATAGGCAATATAGAGACTTTTTATATATAATATAGACATAATTATAAAACAGCTAAAACAGATGCACATATCTATAACTCACAGAGAAAAATCGTATTTTTACCCCCTTTTATAATATTTCATAAACTGAACTGAGGATGTATCATGTAAGACAGATATTTGATCTAGTTCTGATGAATTGTGCCAAAGTTTCTGAATAAAACTCATGTACTCAGAGTAGGAGTGTCTTGTTTATTTATTCACCTTAAATAGTGAAGTGACTGCAATGCCTCAGAAACCAGGATTTTATGGAGTCTCTCTGGAAACCCTCTATCCTGCCCAGTTCATTCTCCAGGACRTTCCAAAGTGCCAGAGGGAAATTGTTTCCCAGCTGTTGACTCCCTCCTGCAGTGGCCAAGGAGGGATCACAGTCCCTGCTGCAGAGCAGTGCATTGAGACTGCTTTGTTCAGAAATTCACCAAAACAGGGAGGAAAATAATGGGGAACTTTTCAAATTATTCAAGTTTGAATTGATTTGAACTGATACTTCCCGATAATGAGGTAGCCTTATGCATCAGGATATGCTTGAACTCCTCATTTTTCCATTTGAGYTCTCCTCCACTTTTCCAGCACCATGGAGGGACCATAAAAACACTCAATTAAGAGAGTGATTCTTTTACATGGGAAATTTTTAATTCAAGGAATTTTTCTCTTCTGATTTATGAATCAGGAGAGAGGAAGAACAGAGGGAAGGGAATGACTGACTGACTGTAATTATTGCATTTTCAGTCAATGCACAAGCCTTAATACTGAGAGCACTCCCTATTAGAAGWATTCACTTAAAAAAAACAGTGTGATAGCTTTGGAAAGTGTCTTTCAAGTAATATTTCCTGCAGATAAAATCTGTGCATATCTGAGCACTGAAGACATTTTGAGGTGAACTGGGAAGTCAAAAAAAATCCCCAAACTATTTAATGCAGTGGCCAAATGGGTACTGAGTATAAAATATATCCAAGCAGAAATCTCTGAACATTCTGACAGAAGTTGAACCGGCTACCGATCTGCTAAAATTTATCCTAGATCTGCAAGTTTCAAGCAGTAAATAAATAAAGCAGTCCTTCTATGATCCAAGGATTTTCTCAGCCAGGTGTTGTCAYCTGAAGCAAGACTGATGGCCCATGATTTCTACAAGATTTTTATCACTCTGTGCATGTGCGTGTTTGGASTTTGGAATACATTTTGCACTTCTCWYCACAACTGAAAGTYCTGCTAGARGARAATWGTTGGAATTATGACACTTGCAAACATATTTGAGGAATTCTGAGGYAAAGATGCAGAMCTCKYAATGTGCCACTGAAAACARCAGAATTAGTTGCTCCCTCAGAGCAGAAATAACTTCAAAGTCAAATAAAATTAAATCTTAAAGACATGTCCAGCAAGTGTCTGACCAGTGCCTTCATAAGAATTCCCATCTTTTCAGGGCTATTGGATGGAGTTTCTTCTTGGAAGAAGAAACATGCAAGGAAACTTGGATGTTTAAGACTGATCTATTACCTTAGGAATTAGAAATGGGGTATGGATACCTCTCCAATGTCATCTTTCCCTGCTCAAACAGAACCGTGATAATTTGCTTTGGCACAGTGTGGAGCTTGTGGAGTGGGCTGCATTAATCACRGTTTTGAATTATTTAGCAATATCCATAAAATATTATAAATAATAGCTGAAACAACTGGGYCTTGATTTATTGCCTGAAATCCAGACAAAGTGACTTGTTCTCTGCTAAAATCCAGGCTGTTATTGCCTTATAAAATGGGGCTCCTATCTCTCCTYTGTAATTTACTGACTGCCTGAAAATGAATAATGGAACAGCACCAACCTGTGACTGCCATCTCTGGGCCCAGCTCTGTGCTGGCAGAGCTGCCAGGGGGGCCATGATGAAGTGCCACAGGAGAAGACTCYAGGACTGATAAAATGAGATTTATTTCTATATGACTGGTTTAAAATACATATGTTTGACAGTGCCAAGGCTATTATTTTCCCTTCTAAAGGAATACCTTTGTTTGTGGAGGGCTTAAATCCAGGGCACTCTGTATGTGATACACACCCTCCCCTTTGCCACAGGAGTCAGCCRCAAGGAGACAGAGAGAGGAGAGAGCAAAGGCATTTCTAGGGTGTATCCTGGGCAGTCACATTTTATTTCTTGCCTGATCAGCTCAGAGAAATGTTCCCCTCCCTTCAGAACCCCTGAGGAAACTGCTGCAGAGGGGAAAGAGGTAGCAGTGATTCTTTATGAGAATGAAAGGGTGGGTGCTGCAGTGGTCTGCTGGGTCTTCCAGTTAACTTTGACCATTTCTTCTGTTGGCTGGTTAAAAATGCAGCACGTTTCCTAAGATCAGGGCAATATTAGAATTCCAAATCACCTTGGTGTGAACCAGTACAAGAAAAAAAGGATGTGATTCAATACAACAAGAACAAAACAAGTCAGTTGAGTTTGAATTTAGCTCTGACTTTGCCTAAATCACCAAAGGGTGAAGTCTTTTGTCTCATTTGATCACCTGGATCTCTTGGAAAAGATGAACACTGACTCCTTCAGGAACTGAATCAACCTCCCCATTTAAGYTACCTGTTGTAGGAAGGAACAGCACTGGCCCTCAAGATGGGTAGGTATTTCCAGGATGACCACTGAGACAAGAAGCTTGTTAAAGCAGATGTTGAAGTCTGTCTGCTCTTGAGCTGATGGTGACAGAGCGAATAATTTCCCTTGTTTTGGAATTTAGGAGATATAGGTAGAGAAGTGAAACTCTGGGAAGCAGTTTGTCAGGAAAGGACTGGGGATTAGAGTGGATCAAGGGCTTAACACAAATCAGTGTCAGGCTGTCACAAGGAAGGAAGGACATCAGAGCCGGTCCCTCAATTCCCCTTAGCACTGGAAAGCTGTCAGGTGAACATCTGCATTCATTTCTGGCCACTGAAATCCAATAAAAATGTAAATCAACTGGAGARGGGCCAGAAGGCAGCACTAGGAGTGATCAGAGGTCTGCAACACATGGCCTTTAAGGGAACATTGAAAGAGATGGAATTGGTTTTGCTAAAAATCAGGAGAATCAAAAGAAAAGATGTGATAGCAGAAATTTAGTCAGACCTAAATGAAATCTCACAGTTTTTGAGAATAGTTAAGTACCAGGGAATGGTGTCTATAAGGTGGTTGAATCTTGATCACAGGGGATTTTGATAAATTGGACATCTGCATAACAGTTAGTTATGAGATCATTTTGAGAGGTGGAACARTTCAGTGATGCCTTTGGAGGATTATCTTCTCAGGGGAGTGAAGCAGAGTTTTCTTTATGCCGTGTTGCCGAAGTTTTTCTTTAATCCACTCAGTTAAGAATGTGTTTATTACTAAAAGTTCATTTATTACTTTCAAACCCTTTCCCTTCAGCCTGTTCTCCTATTTCTTTACACACAGGAGGGTCTGCATTAGCATTTAAACTACCTGTGTTTGTTTYTCAGATCACCTTCTAACAAAAAATATTCTCAGAAGCCACAGTCCACAGGCTGAGCAACATGGCTGGACTACAGGACAGCCTTTTAGAGCTGTCTTACTGCAAGGTCACATTCAGTAAAAAGACACAAGAGCCTCTTTCCATCAGTGGCATCGCACACATTCTCAACTTCACCACGCGCCAAAGGACTCCACTCAACAGGAGACTGAAACCTCGGTAATTGGGTGGTGAATCAGGTTTCACATTTAATCTGTATATATAAAAAAGGTGAATGCAAAACTCCCTTCCTATGCCCGAAAAAATGGCTATTTCTGGGCTTTTATTGCATTTTTAATCCCTCTAAATATTTCATCTTTATGGATTGTATTATTTATGTATTACGATCCTTGTCATCCCCTCAAGCTGTGCCAGGACACCACTTCTCCCTGTGCAAAATAAATTGCTTATAAAATTTTTCTTCAGGGGAACTCAGACACAAATAGCAACRCTCACTCCTTCTAAGTCACAGATAACAGGCTGATAAATTGTTGTTCTTAGCACCTGTATTGAATTTCTTGCCCTGAAGGATCCACATTCCTGTGCATACTAAGGTGACTGCTTAAGGAGAGAGCTGTCTCACCTAACTTTGGACAACTAATTTTGATGTGCCTAGCCTAAATTACTTACCAAGGTTTCCCAAACACTCAGAGGAGAAWGACAATCACTTCCAGCAGGTGTTTTAGCACAGCTGATCTAAGTTATCCTCTGGAGATGCCTGAGAGAGAGGCAACCAACTTAGACATCTTACTTTATTTCCTGAAGCGTGCTGGGAATGCACCCAAAGCTTAAAGAAAGATTGTTCTTTAGTTTTGTCAGGTGGTTGGGCTCGTGGGAGTTTGTAGTTATATTAAGGTTTCACAGACAGAAGCTCCCCAGACTACTGATTTTAAGAGAACTRTGTGAATTTATCCCCAAAGGAATCCAGCTCCATCAGCTTTCCTCTTCCATGTCTGACTGTTGCTACATCTTGTGCATCAACTCATGCCTTTACTCCATGAAGAAATAGAATTTATTTTTTTTTAAGTTAGACCTCCACAAATAAGGATATACCAAAAAATAAGGCTGGAAAAGTATCCTTAATTCTGCTCTTTTAGCCTTCCTGACCAATTTAGTTCCACAATTAACAAATTTGGCCAGTCGTATTTGACAGAGAGGCCAAAATGACAGAGATTCAAAAATCACAGGAAAAGGTGACAAGAGAGAAGACAGACCTTGTCAGTGACCCTGTTCAGAGAAAGATACAAGATGTTTTTGTTCTTAATTAGAGAATCCACCCAGGAAAGGGGCTTTGTAAAAATCCTAAACATCAAAAAAAAGACTTAATCAGCCCTTATGCTTTATTAGACAACCAAGAATTTAGGACCCAAATGAAGCAGAAAATAAACCTCGATCCCTGCTCTAGGCATAGCCTGTTTGTGCATGTTTTCCATGTTTGTCCATATTTTCCATGGTTATCTGTGTCTAGGAATAACATTGATTCATCTTGGAGTGAGCCTGGTGTTGTGCAGAGAGGTACAGATTCAGATTTCAGCAGGCTTTGAGACATGAAAATTGCCTCTCTTTGAAAAATATTTTCCAGGAATTTGGATGGTGAGGCATGGTAAGTCATGGACAGATTAAAGCTGAATATCAGTRTAGAAAGAGTGAGGACCAGATAGTGAGACCATATGATGAGAGACYAAAAAAATATTTCCTGCTGTTGTCATTGCAGCATTATCTTGATTGTGAGTGTGCAAAATATGCAAAATTCAGGATACTAATTACCAAGCTGGGTGGTTGGATGCTCCTATCTGGTTTGAGGTTTGAGATCCCACAGTTATGCTTTTTCATCAAGCCATTTTAGCCACTCAGTGTTATCCATTAATTTTAYCCATCTTCTGTAAAGCTCCACCTCAGCAGGAGTCCAGCACAGCCTTTGCTTCTTGTGCTTCTTTGCTCATCCAGCATTAAGTGCAGAGTCCTGAGTAAATTCCTAAACCAAGAACTATTGAAATGGATGCCTTTGGCATCTGAGTTTGAATAATTCCTGAGRTGGCTTCTTTGGGCTGCTGACTTTTGAAAAGTTTTAACGAGTTTAGAAACTGTTAAAAGATTGTTCTCCTTTAGCTGTTTTCTTCCAGCCACMTAGAAAATAAAAATTGCTGACTTTCAGTCAAGGTCACTGGTGTTTCCAGTTAAAGCATCTACTCTCTTCCCTACACCTCAAATAACATCAATTCTTTTATACTGGAGAAAATTTATGATAATATTAAATAGAAAAAAAATTATGAGCAGCTGAGTGGCTTTTTTGCAGAGTCATTAGATGCCATTTGGAAGGCAAATGAGAGCCCTGAGATATCCCAAAGACCAGTGAAAATGGGCCTGGTCGATGGAAAGTTGAATGTGAGTCACCCAGGAGGACCAACCCAGTCCTGGGGCCATCAGGGACAGCATCACCAGCTGGGCAAGGGAGGGAGGGGATTGTTCTGTTCTGTTCTACTCTGCTCTGCACTGGGGTGGCCTCACCCTGAATATTGTGTGAGGTTTGGGCACCACCATGTAATAAAGATGTAAAACTCTTTGGCATCATCCAAAGGAGGCCGTGAGGAGGGTGAAGGATCTGGAGGTGAAGCCATGTGAGGAGTGGCTGAGGACACTTGGTCTGTTCTGCCTGGAGGAGACTGAGGGGAGGCCTCATTGCAGTTACAGCTTCCTTGTGAGGGGAAGAGGAGGGGCAGGCAGTGATCTCTGCTCTCTGGTGATCAGTGACACGACTCAAGGGAATGGCCTGAAGTCGGGTCTGGGAGGTTTAGGTTGGATATCAGGAAAAGAATCTTCACCCAGAGGGGTTTTGGGCACAGGAACAGGCTCCCCAGGGAAGGGCTCACTGCAGCAAGCCTGACAGAGCTCAAGARCTGTTTGAAAATGCATTCAAGCACAGGGCAGGATTCTTGGAATTGTCCTGTGCAGGGACAGGAGATGGACTTGCTGACCCTTGTGGTTTCCTTCCAACTCAGCTATGGGAGACCAGGGCATCTCTCTGGGTCTCCTGGATGGGCAGGAGCCTGGACGGGGGGTAGATCCTTCTCAGCCTGTGTCAGAAACAGTGGTAGCATTTGGTTTCAGCCCATGGAAAAGACTCCAGAGCTGTCTGAGGATTTGGAGGGTCACAAGGGTTTGATTGTTGTGATTTTTGTTATGTCACTGGGTGAKAAAGTAGGGTTTTTAGATTTTGCTATATAGATATAATGGGGCCAGATCGGTGTGATAAGAGCACATGTTTCTGTCTTCCTTTTCCCCTTCATCTTTGCAAAGGGTGATGTTTTTTTAGGATTGGATAAAGGTGCAATTCTACTGTGTGACATGGATGTTAGTTATTGGTGTTTAGAGAAACACAATGTTAACGTAGTTTAGAGTATAAAAGTCCAGGTGCTGTYGTGGGTGGGGGAGAAACCATCTTTCCATCTGCCTGTGAACTTCATGCTGGACAGAAAGAACTTAGAGATAAGATTTCTAAAATAAACATCTGCAGTCTGCAACCCAGACGTTCTCTGATTCCTTCTTTCAAGCACGGGCCAGTCAGAAGAAAGATATACACTGCTGGTGTTAATCTCAGAAGAGATAACTCCAACACTCAGCCTGTTCTGTGACTCTATAATTCCATTATTCTGTGGCTCTATGATTCCATAATTCTATAACTCTATAATTCCATGATTCTGTGACTCTATGATTCCATAATTCTGTAACTCTATAATTCCATGATTCCAGGACTATGAAATAAGGTCTCCCTGGAGCTTTCTTTTCTCTGGGCTACGAGACCAACTCTCCAAATCTTTCTTCATAGGACACCCATCCTGGCTGGATGCAGTCATCCAGGCAACTCCCAGCCCCTCMAATTGTCCATCCACCAATCTCAGATCTCTCCAGTTTAATGACAAGGAAGCTGTGTTTGACTGTGGCAGAGGCCTTGCAGTGCCCGAGGTAGATTTAATCAGCTGCTCTTCCCTTATCCTCCAGTCACTCCTTTAAAGAAGGCAACCAGATTAGTCAGGCACAATTTGTCCTYTGTGAAGCCATTTTGGCTGTCTCTTATCACCTCCCTGTTGCCTGGAAAAAGTGATTATATAATTTTAGCAYATTTTCTCAGCGTTCATTTAGAGAGGGGTGTGAAGTGTATATTTGTCATTACTTCACTATGGTATTCACATGAAAAAGATTTGGTAGTTCTTTTGGTTTGATTTAGTTTGGGCTTTCCTATTTATGCAAGAAAAAGCTATTTATTTGGGGACAATGTGTGTTTTTTTTGGAAAACAACTGTTTCACCAGCAAAATTTTATTGACTTTTTTTGYCTTTAATTAGCTTCCAGCTGAAATGTGAACATTTAGTTGCTAGAAAGCAAACAACGGAGCTCTTAATTTTCAGCTTTTTAGTGGAAAACATCTCACAATTGCTCCTAGTGCTGTCACGCTGCCTCTGCTCATAAAATTGCTTCTTTCTCTTAATTCCAAGGATTGCATTTGCAAATAAAACTGTGTGAGAGCTGCTCAACTGGATCAGGCAGCAGTCCCTCTTGCCCAACACTCAGCCTCTGAGAACAGAGAATAGATGTTGATGGGAGCAGCATCAGAAACAAGGCAAGCACAGATTAATGTCACCCTCTGCATGAATCAGAGATTTACACCTGCTCGAGGAGCTGATTGAATCTGAGTCACCAGACTTCACAACTCCTGAATCACCTTTTCTCTGTGAATTTGCCCTAACCCTTTCTGAGTCCCTGTATACATTTGCTTTACATAACAGCCTCTGGTGATGAATTCCAGRACTGAATCATGCATCTCATGTAAAACTGTGTAAATTATTCATTTTATGTAAAACTGCGTGAAATTCTCTCGGTTTTTTTGAGGTCTGCTGCCTGATCCCTTAGGAATTCATGCCAAAGGGAGGGAGAAACTTGCACAGGAAAGAAGGGGAGCTATGTCCCAGTAAATGCAGAAATGCCTGATGATTTTGGCCAYTGCTAGATCTGCGCTGGGATTTCCTGTGAGTGTGTGTTCAGTGCTGTGCACGAAATCTGTTTTAAATTAGGATTTCTACCATGCTTTCTCACCCACTCTTTTGTCTTGGTGCCATCCCTCCGCAATCTCAGAGTATTCCAGGAAACCTAGAAACGATGTGCTGAGCTCTGTAACCTCCCTCTTGAGAACAAAAGCATCTGCTCCAATAGAAGAGGATTTCTAACCTTCAGCTGTTCTTTGCTCATCAACCTTCATTTCCCTGTGGTTCATATCAGGAGCCTTTGGACAACTCTCTCAGGCACAGGGGGGATTTTTGGGACTGTCCTGTGCGGGGGAAAGACTGGGACTCAGTGATTCATGGGGGTCCCTTCCAACACAGGATATTCTACGATTCTATGATTTTTATGCACCCCATTGCATGGAGCTGGACTAGACAATCTTTAAATGTCTTTTCCTCCCCAAACCATTCTGTAATTTCGTGTTATTCTTGCAATGCCATAGTTTTATTCTGGCATATCAATGGGATTTTTTGTAGGCATGTTTTGTCGACACACAGTTTGCCTGGGCAAGCAAAGAAATATTGATCTGCTAAATTATGCACCTTTAACTCATCAGAGTGAGGGTGCTGCAGGTTTTCCATGCACAGAGAGGTGCTGCTCATGGCAAGATCTCACTGGATAAACTGGTGCCTGGTGAATCTGGGAGGGCTGTGAATATTGGAAAGGTCCTGAAGACTATTTGAAACCCCTGAGTTATCCCTAACTTTTCCATAATGGAATTGTGAATGTTGTTTGCAATACCTTAATTTTCCAGGCAATTTTAGGCATGTGTTATTGTTTATAGTTCAATATTAATTATATTCCTATGCAACTCTGGAAAAGCAAATATGAGATTCCTGACACTCTGAGACTTAGCCAGCCTGTCTGCTGTATAAATAGAAGCATCTGGGGAGCTGTTTTGTCTTATAATTTTGGTAAATGGTTTGTAAAAATCAAAGTGCCAAAGGTTTCTCCTGGACTTATGGATCCTGAAGGGATCCCTTTGTGTCTGCAAAGCGTTCAGTAAATGGAACAATTTCTCTCTGAGCAGGGACATTAACAATTCTCTCTCTTTCATTAGGCTACTTTCACAAAGTGTTTAAGAATATAATGTTTGTGACTTCTGCCTCTTCTGTTGAATTTGTCTGAAATTGGYCCATTTGCAAATATGGCAGAAGTGGGTATAAACAACGTTACTTACAGATTACACTGGGCTGAAGATGAAGGAGGGCAGGCTCTGATTAGATATATAAGGAAGAAATTCTTCCCTGTGAGGGTGGAGAGGCCTTGGCACAGGGTGCTCAGAGAAGCTGTGGCTGCCCCATCCCTGGAAGTGCCCAAGGAGAGGTTGGATGGAAATTGGAGCAGCCTGGGATGGTGGGAGGTGCCCCTGCCCATGGCAGGGGGTTGGAACAAAATTATCTTTACRGTCCCTTTCAACCCAAAACACTCTGTGATTCTTATTTTGAGACTCAGCTCCTTGTCCATGTCAGGGCACTATGAATTAAGAATCGGAGTTGGTTTATCTGCCTTGAATTTGATAAAATTTAGTGGGAATAAGCACAGTGCAGCTCTTTGCTCACACCATGCAATGTGCTGCTATATCAGTAACAGCACTAGAAACTATTCCTCTTCCCCCCTGAGATCCATACCCCGAAACTGGATAGTTTTTACTAGAAAAGATGGCTTGGCAACCTTACACACATAGGACAAAAAGATGAAAAGGAGGAGGAAAACCAGCCACGAGTAAAATTGAAGAGACAATTTTTCAGCAGAAAGTGCAATTTAATCTAAACACTTCAAAGAAATGTGCCCTATTTCTGTGGCATTTTTAACATGAAAATGATAAAATGAACCATCATCACTTCATCTTATAGTTCTGACAAAGTCAAAATGTTTTCCTTTCAATAAAGAAAACACTCCTTTAAATTTCCCTCTAAATGAATATCTTAGCACTACCATTGTATGAAGTCCTTATTATTGTGCAGAAAGTATTGAATAAAATATATTTCACACTAATGAAATATAGCTAACAATACTAGACAGCATTTTTCTCTCATGGAAAAATCTAAAGGGTTTTTTTTTTTTTCTCATATTTAGAAATCAAACTTTTTCATATTGAAATTCTGGCAAAAAATGACATTTTACCTCAGTCTCTTAAAAGTCCTCCCAGACTCTTCTCCAGCCCTCTCCTTTCCTTCTGCCAGGAATAGTAAATGCAATCAAAGTATGAGCCCTGCTAAAACATTCCTGGCAGTTAAAGGAGGAAAATGAAGCACCAAGGACAGGTTTTGCTGCTTGTGTTTGAACAGCAAAGCCATGTCTTTATAAATAAAATAATGCAGCCTCCAGCTGTTTATCTGAACATGGCTGGAGCCAGGGGATTTATATGGATACCCCCAGTTATAAATAAATGTGCTGGGTTTTCAACACGCATCAGATTTTGTAGTCATACAACTGATTGCTCCCAGATTAAAGAGGGATGTTCTGATGACCATGGCTCTCATTCCATTTTCAGTTTAGCCCTTACTATTTTTAAAGAAAATGCAAAGGAGACAATAGCAATAAATGTGATGAAAAGTCCATTGAGTTATAGCAGTGAAACCAACCTCTGATAGGSTGGGATTTAACTCCTGCTGCAACTCATAACTGCCAAGGGTGAGCTGGGTGACATTGCTGGGAATTCTGATTTTTTAAGAGGATTGACAGCACTGGCATGCAGAGTTCTGCTTCCATGATGTGCAGACCCTGCCTTTCAGTCTCCGAGTTGCCTGGCCAGCTACCAAAAAATAAGTGCTATAATGGAAGATACTACTTTATATATTTCTACATATGAAGGAGAAAAATGAAGAGTGAACGGCCATGGTTTAATCCCACCCACAATTACCATGCAGCCACTCTCACTTTCTGATGAGGAGAATCAGAAAAAGGTAAAGGGCTGAGGTAAGAACAATTTAATAATTGATATTATTATTATTATCATCGTTATTATTAATTTTTATATTTATAATAATACTAATACTAATACTACTACTACTAATAATAGTAGTAGTAGTAGTAGTAGTAGTAGTAGTAGTAGTAGTAGTAGTAGTAGTAGTAGCAGCACTTCCTCAGGCCCTGACTCTTCCAAAGAACTGTCTGTGCTTGAGGCGCACCCACAGGAATGCAAATTCTGAAATTCCTAAGTTTCCATCCCCTTCCAAACTTGCTCTTCAGCACTACTTTACTAACTCTTTTGGTTCTTGCTCTGGGTTTTATCAGTGTGTGAGAATACCAGAAAAAGTCTCGAAAAAAAAATGGATTCAAATGATGGAAGGGAGTATGGATTTTTTAACCTGCTCTCGGGGGAATAGACGAGGGACTCTGACACTCTCAATCATTTCTCTCCTCTTCCACAAAATAAGCAGAAGCTTTTCCCTTTAGCATTGCATTCATCTTAGATCAGGTATCCATCTTCCAGTTCATTGCAGAGCTGTGCTATTGTGTGGAGGAAAAAAAAAGGGTTTTTTTCAGTAATCAGTGGGAAGAAGGAAGACTCAAACACACAAAGACACAAACATGCAAAGCTCCAGGAGGGAGAATCAATTCTTGCTGAAGACCATTTGCTCATCCATCTATGTTTGCCAGGTAATTTTGGCCTGGGAAGCAGCACTGTTAGCAAACTGAAACTGCATTACTTGCTACTGTTCCAGGTGAATAATGTGGCCTTCTAAGGCCAGGGTCATTATCTCCCTGAGCCTGCTTGTGGCAAGGCAGGGGGAAGAAATATAGTGTCTATCTAAGAAGACCAATATTTTCAATTCAGATGTGGTTTATAGGAAATAGAAGCCCAGTATTTTATGGGGTATGTCATCATTTCCAGCATGCCTTTAATATTTGCTCRGGGCTGGCAGAAAAACTGATACTGTCGAGCCAAACCTGAGAATTGGAAAAGTTAATCACAGCAGCTGATACACTTTTCCATATTAATCACAGGATATCCACCAAGGATAACAGGCAATAACAAAAACAAAGGAGCCCAATATCAGCAGGCCAGAGCCAGGATGGTGGTGCTGGAGCTGAGCTCCCCATGTCACCGTGGCTCAAAAGTGCCTGAATTCAGTCCTAGCAGCATTCATCCACACTAAATTCAGATGCCTACAGTGTAGGTGTCTCTGCTGAACCAAGTTATCTGGGATTCTGCTGTAGCACAATTGTAGGAGCACAATTCCTCTGATTCACTTCCTGCCTTAGGAGGACTTGAATTGCACATTAAGACTATTGATTCTGTTGCATATAACTTCAACTAAGGCAGCTCAACAAAAACATCAGTGCCCTGGAATATCCCTTTTGGAGTCTATTTGGTGGTCCAAAAGAGCTTGGGTCTCTTAAAGGTCTGGTGTTTTATCAATCTGAGCCCTCAGGTACCTTAAGGAATTATGACCAGATGCCAGTGCTTCCACCACTGATTTAAACTCCAGCTCTTCAGTGGCAATAAATGTAACTATGGGTGATTTGATCAAGTGTTGAAAGGTTTCAGGAAATGGATTCCACCTTCTCCTTCATCAGAGGTATTGTCACATCTTTTGTCAGGGCATGACTGAAGTTTTTGGATCTCCCACTTCCCATGGTGATGTTACTTTCTCTACAACCTATCAAAGAAGAAAAAAACATGGAAGTTAAATGTGCCATTTAATAAGAAAGATGGATATTTTCCTATTGTTTACTGTGGGATGAGGTTGAAAAAATTAGAATTCTTCCATGATTCTTTAAGAAAAAGCCTACTACTCTCTCCCATTCCCTTTCCTCTGCAGGGAGTCAAATCTTGTCTGTCTAATGAATCAAGACTGATTTACTCATCACCTTCCTCTTATGTCATTGCTGTAATCATCATTCAGTTCAATGGTAATTCAAATGTGGCCCAAAGTAGTTTTRGTCCCTGAGATTTTGACTTTTCCATTGGTGGTTTATAAAGATGAACTGGTTCCCTCTTTGCTGGACTGTAAAATAGTCATAACTTCTGGAGGGGAAAAGATCCAAATAGCAGAATTATCATTCTCTCATGTGGGTCAGGATAAAAGATCTGGAAACAGTCAGAGATTCATCTGTTTTCCACCTTCTTTTTTTTCAGAAAGCACTGGAGAGAGTGAACCCACATACTGACTGTTGTTGAGGAAATTCATGAAACAGATTCAGAGGAAAAAAATAATATAGAAGCACTACTAATTGGGGTACTGACAGCTACTACATCCCTGACCTTGACCTTCATTTACAATGGGGCTACTATAAAATATATTCTTACAAAGGACCTGACCTATTGACCTTGACCTTCATTTACAATGGGGCTACTATAAAATGTATTCTTATAAAAAAATAAATTTACAGGTATTTCAAATATTGCAGGTGTCATCTTCAGTTTTTAGGTACATTTGAAGATGGGGCAGCCACAGCTTCTCTGGGAAACCTGTGCCAGGATCTGAGCACCCTCACAGAGAAGAATTTCTCCCTACCATCAGATCTAAACCTACTCTTTCAATTTGAAGCCATTTCCTGTGTCCTGTCACTGCAGTTCCTCATGAAACTTATTSTGATCTACTCCAGGCCCATCTCTCCCAGACTCTCCCAGTCTCTTCTGCTTTTAAGCCYGTCCTACCTCAAGGTTATCTCCTCTTCCTTTGTCCTAATACCTAAAGAYTTATAATTTAATTCATCCTTTGAGAAATGCAGGTAAATCTCTGACAGAGGTGACCTGCTRGATTTTGAGTCCTCCCTCAAAACTTTGAAGGAAGTAAAATAGCTAAATCAAATCAGATCTATGCAAATCAGATCAACTTGATATAATTTATTTCTTAGCAGAGTTGCACTAGGAACAATAATCCTGTTCTTAGGAAAGGACCATTTAATTGAATTCATCAAAATTTCGACAGAAAGTGAAATAGAGGCTCCCATTTTGAGAAATCATAATTCTACGTGACATKACTTGTTTCCTGAGTGATATGAAATATATTAGCACTTGAGCTGCTCAAGTTCAGCTCCTGAGACTGTCTCAAGTGCTGGAAAGGTGCTGATTGTCAATCCCAGTTCCCAGCAGTCAGAAAGGATCTGATACTGTGGACRTGGTTTATTTTTCTTTGAGATTTTGCTGCGTGCTCAAATCTTGCATAATCCCTCTGAGGACTGCTGGGTTTGCAGTAAATCATTATCAGAGCCCATCTTAAAAACACTCCTGCAGCTGTTTCAGTCCTGAATCCTCCTTCATGTGTGATACCTGACACGTGGGTTCCATTCATATGATAATTTTGGCGTGTGGTTGGTAATSTCAGGAATATTAACTACTTTACCCCACAATTATGTCTCCATAGGAAAGTCATTATTATTGCAGCAGAACTGGCTTCAACTATAAAACTGGGTAATTTTGGATTTTTTGGGGTGGGCCAGCAACTTTCCTTGCCTCTCCACTGCCATTTCAATGCTCTATTGAGGTGGAAAAGGGCTGAAAAAAGCCCGTGTGATTTAATCCCCCTTCCCCAGAGCGTGCACTGCACACCAAAACTCACTTTGCATTCAGCTCCARCGTGTCACTCTGAAAGGACTGTGTCAGCAGCCTTAATTGCTTGGCTGGTGCCACGAGACTGATGGATTGTGGGCTCCTGCTTTTCTAGAGGAAGGATGAGAACAGATGGGATTTTGCTAATTTAAACTTCTGTACATGTTTAATGTCCTATTTATCTCTTCCAGTGAGCCTGAAATGGTAATAAATGAAGTMGATTCTTACTGAAATCTGTTAATGTCGTGAGAAGCGTTTGTGAAGAACAAAAAAGCTCGATTAGCCTACATTGACCTGCAAATAAACAACAGGCTGTGAGGAGTGGTTACCCACTTTCTAATTTGCTTAATGGCCTTTTAATGAGTGGGCTTATGACTGTACAGTAAATACACTGGTCTAGCACCCTAGGGGCCTCTATTCAGGCTATTTCCTGGGAATCTGAGACACCTCCTGTTATTTCTGTCCCTCTTTTTGTCACTCAGATAATCCTATGACAATGCACCCAACTAACCCTTAAACTGTTTTGGGGCTGGAATGCAAATAAGAMCACCAGGACATTCCTGTTACAAGTCTCAGACCCTCGGTGGCCCATTCAGGCCCACCAGATTGCTTTTCCCTATCTAAATCTTAAATCTTAAATCTAAATCTCTGTCTGACGAGTCTCTGTACCTAAGGTGGATTTCATTCTTCATATAGAAATGCAGCCCATTTTTGCCATGTRGAGATTATGGTTTATGAAACGTCTTTGAAGGATTCAGAGCTGTGAAAACCATAATATAATGGAATCCCTGCTGTCTGGAAAAACAAACAGAGGAAGAAAAGGATGGGAGCAGTTTGGGTAAATTTAAATTTGCCAGCTGAATSTGTAGCACAGTTTTAGCACACATATCTTGTAAGGTGTTTGTTTATTCTRGTTGAAATTCCTTGGGCATGGAAATCAAAACAGAGTTATAATTCTGGCACTACCGGGTAAGGTGTTCATGGGAAACCACCCTCCTTTTTTGGTCTGTAGGAACATCTTCAAGGATCCTAAACTCACTCACATCTAACAGGGAAAAATAACAGGAGAAAACAGCTTGACATCAGTTTTACAAAACTGAAAAGAATTGGATGGATTCCAGATTAAATTTTAAGTGATAAAAATATTTTTTAAACTTGGGGATGTTTATTAACAACATGTAGTTTATCTAGTAGGTTTTGGGGGTTTAGGAAAGAAATACAGCTCGTAGTGCCCTGACTTTATACACTACAGGAACACATAGAGACATAACAATCACAGCATTGGCCTCCTCTCCTGCAAGTCACACTTTTTTCCTGGATTAAWTACTTTGTGCTGAAGTAAGAGCAGCAGTGTTTGAACTCCTGAAACAACAAAGCCCTTTTTACATACTTTGATTCAGTCATGCAAATTAGAAAATGTTAGCTCAAATAATTAATCTGAGACTGCACAGTCRAACAGTGACACTTTCAGGAGCAGGTAAATCACCTAAAAGCCCCAGCTTAGCCCATCCTCCTACACACAAATAAGAAGCATTAAAAAATAGCATTCAAATTACCTCAACAGGTAATTTGTTCCTCCAGGCCTTACTGAGCACATTTGCTAATGATTTATTTCCAGARCACCAAACCAAAAACTCGTAGCAAGAGCAAAAAGTCTGCAAGTAAATTAAGAAATAGCAAGTTCCAGTTTGTCTCCTAATAGAGCTGATGATTAAATTGTTCCTATTTAAGCAGCAACAATACCAAACTCTTTTATGTAAAATTGTAAAGGCTGCTGGATTCAACAGGCTTTAGACAAAAGAGGAAAAAAGGAAGAAAGGAAGTATTTTCTCAGCTTATATAAAGTGCATTTCAAACATCTATGTACAAAAGTTTTTATTTAAAGGATGGTGGTGCCCTGGCACAGACTGCCCAGAGAAGTTTGGATGCCCATAGATGTACACACAAATAATGGTTTCAGTGATTCCTTCAGTGGTTTATTGTCTCATCTGAAGCTCATCATTCATTTCTGTTTCCTATTTGTCTTCAAATCACAAATTTTGGCCTTTGTAAGATCAAGCACAGTGCATTCAGTGAAAAGTGGGCAAGAGGACTGATTCAAAGGCCACATTATCACAGGCAGGAAAGGTTTTCTAAGATGAAGCCGTTCAGCAGCAAAGATGACCAGTGCAATTAGAGCCAAAGGGCAGAAAAGTCCATTTATGTTTGTGTGAGTCCAGTGACTCTGACTGCTAAAAGTGGAGAGACTYTAGAGATAAATCAGGCAATCCTGTCATCTGAGAAATGTCTTCACAGGCACAGGAACAGGGTGACTAATCTTAATATAACAAGAGTTAACACAGTAAAAAAAATATGTGTAATATTGCCATTAACTGCAAGGGTCCACCAGAATATATTTTACATAGTWAAATGGAAATATATTGCTACTAACTTTAAAAGAAAAGATAAAACCTGGAGTTGGAATTCACTCCATATAACTTTAACTCRTATAACTTTATTTGCACTAATTATTTTCACATTCAGACAGAATACCTGACGAGTTGGACTGTTTGGATGATTGATGGCAGGCCGTGAGACAGGCAAATCATTCTACTTTAGATAGTGCCTGTAAAATATTGGAATAATCCTTTACTCTGCAGTGAATAATGAAGAACAAAAATAAATTAAAGGGAATTTTTATCACCAACAGCAAGATAACTTTACCATAGCTTGCTTCATTAGCTGGCAGGAAAGGCTTTGCATCAAACAGGTTCATTTTTTAATATGAAATTAAAGGAGAGCACAAGGAAGCAGGTAAGTAACTGGGAGTGACAGAAGAACAGATTAGATGTCAATCCCCASATTTCACAAATAATTCTTAGAGTGGTGAACAAGTTTTCMTGATGTCCRAACTTCAGACATCAGATTGAATAAYGAARTTGTTTTGTTGGGGAGGGGGATTTTTGCCACATTAATGGTGTTCCCTAAGAGCCTCTGTGTACATTTATGGATATTTGTAGTTTTGTCCATCAAAAAGGAAAACCTGTGCTCTGAAACTGCATCTGTGCAAGTTTTGCAGGSCCTTTTTGGAGTAATTAAGAATTGGCTGTTGAGGTTTGATGCTGTGAAGTGTCTCTGCTTCCAGCTACCCCGAGGTCCTGATTACACCCTGGGATACAGATTTGTCTCAACCACCAGCCCGAGTTCACTCTCTCTGCTTGCTGGAAATGATAGAAAGTTGTTTGAGTTTGTTTGGATTTTTTTTTTAATGTAACTAAAGCCAGTGTTGTTCTCCTTTGCACCGGGGGAACGGAATTGAAGTTGCTTTTCGGGGGACTGTTCCACCAGGTGAAGTCTGATGAGCTGAACATCTCAGCAGACTGGGGATAGCACAGAAAGTACACAAAAGAAAATTACCATTAATGACCATTAATGACCATTAATAAACATCAAATCCAAACATCATCCCAGGCACGGTCAGAAACACCTGGTCTGGGTAGAGATAAGAATGAGAACCTAAGTAATACGGAGGCAATGAAATCATTATCACAAATACCAAGAACTGCACTACTCAGGACAAATGAGCATCAAACCAATTCATTTCTCAAGGGTTTGACTGTATAAAATACCTGAAAATCTACTAAAATTAATGTGTGATGGAAGGATTTTCTCTGCACAACCCAGGCAATGYGTGGATGAAAAGATTYCTGTTGCACGTCCTGGCCAGGATAAAGTAACACCTTGATTCTCTAACACTAAAAATGTTGTTGTAAGGCTTTTGTTTTTCCTTCTCCACGGTTTAGGTGACATACTTATTTCAGTCCCTTTGTGCCTCTGAAGAGACATAATGTGTCTGCTGAGTAATTCATCCCACTTATGTTAGACATCCATCTCAGACGGGGATGAATCACCCTCTGGAATCACTGAKCCCTCCTGTGTGATGGCTGAGGAGTTTTAAACAACTTGTTGGGAATTGTTGTCTACCTGAAGGGGAATTTTATGGGCTGCAGCCATATGTGTGTTCTCCTACCATCCTGCAATCCTTCCAGGCTCAAAGGGATTACAGCAGATGGAAACATCTGTGTGTATTCCTCTCTCTCCTGTCTCATCCTCTCCTTAAAAATAAACTGACATGGACGTGTCTGATAGCGCCTGACAGCTCACCAGGAAGGGAACCAGCACATCCTGGTTGAGTGTTTTCTCAGAGAGATTAAAAACTACCAGATATCTTCAGTCAATAAGGTTTTACCAGGCCTTGTAGTCGATCCCAAATAACTTTCTCCTTCTGAGTTCTTGGAAGAAAACTCGAAATCCAGGGGGGGGAAAAGAAAAAAAAAAACTCACAATAATTCCCTTTGTGCAACAGCAATCAAACCTCCCATTTATGCCCCACCAAAGTGTCTGAGCCTGTTGAGGACAAAGTGGACAAAAATTCAGCACCATTTGCACAGTTAGGATYTCACTTATGAGCTGAGACTGCCAACAGGAGGATAATTATGTGCCAATTTACAGTTGCAGCTTTTATGTTGTGAATATTTCTCCGGCAGTTCCTAGCTTTGTTTCAGGGAAAAAGTTGATGTGTGATAAATATTCTGAGTCTGTTTGGGTCTAGGCTGGGCTTGAATCAGATACCTCTGATGAAATTCCCTCCCTCTCAACTRAAGTTCAGTAAATGTTGCCCACAGCATCAATAGGATTGCAATAAATGACTCAAGTAAATGCCCTCAAGCACCACCAACACAAAAAGTGGCTGTTCTTTAAAAAATTCTAAAAATATTTCAATTAATCTTAAAGACAAATCAAGCTCCAAAGGAACAAGCTCTTAATTTAAATTGTAACTCATCTCAGAAAATGACTAACTGGTCACCCATCAGTCAGAGTTAGGAGATATTTACACTAAGTTCATTAGATTGTTTTCCACCTCCTCTGACTTTAGGTGTTTAAGCTTAAAASAATTTGTCAGACTTTTGTTTAACCAAGACAGCCTGAGGTTGACTAAATACTTTTACAGACTGGCACCATTTTGTCCTTTAGAGATMATGACAATGACACTCTTATCTCCATCCTAAATATGCTCCTATTTCACCTTAATATGAAGCTCAATTAAAAAGTAAGTATTACTAAAGCAGTTATAATGAAATATTCTGAGCCTACATCTTCCCCCAAGATTTAAGTATGAAAGAGCACTAATTTAAAACTATAAATTATTTACACATTTGACATAGTTTCCTAATAATCAGAATCAGAACTGGAGCAATTTGCAAAATTCCTATGGCATCTATTAAATATTTTCTTCTAAGTAAGTAAATGAAACAGATTTACTAATTCTGGTAGAAACTKCATTGGTTTTGGATGAAAGATGTTAAACACAGGGGGATATATTAAGTCTGTAAAAATGCTAAATACTCCTCAGATCTCTGCTAAATTAATTTAATCCCTTTTTGCATGTTTTAAAGCCCATCAGATTTTATAAGTATTGATATAATGTAGTGAAAGGCAACTATTTACAAATAAAGGACCAAAAAAAATCACAGAAAAGTACTGTTTAACATGACATCAGTTTCTCACTGGAGTTAGGAATTTGTGATGTTCTTCCTTTTCACTGTGACCCTAAACCTGCCTCTGGAGGCTGGTTTAACTGAATATTCTGGGGTGGGAGACTGTGCCTATTTTAGAAATATCTGGGATTTGAAAAGCTTTTTTTCTGTCACAACAATCTCTGTGAATTCATGGAAACCTGAATGAAATCCATTCAGACAAGATTAAGACAATGTCTCTGAGCTGAGAAACGCCACTGAACAATGGTTTAAAAGACAATTTCCCAGCTTTTTGGATAAATATCATCAATGATCAATTTTCCTGCTGGATCAAGATGAACTTCCGACATAAAATGTTCAGTTAATGAACTTGCTAATATTTCTACTCTGTCATGTCATAGTATCATGAAAACATAGAATAACAGAATCACAGAATTGTGGAATGGTCTGTGTTGGAAGGCACCTTAAAAATTATCTAATTCTAACCCCCTTCCATGGGCAGAGATATTTTCCACTAGTTCAGTTTGTTCAAAGCCTCATCCAGCCTGGCCCTGAACACTTCCAGGGATGGKGCATCCTGAATTTCTCTGGGCAATCTGTTCTCGTGCTTCATCACCCTCACAGCAAAGATTTTCTCCTTATAAATCAGTGATTAATTAATATCCAGTAAAGCCCGTGCAGAGCACACATCAGGGCCTCCCTCAGCTCCAATGAGGAGTGGGAATCTTGGAGCTTCATCCATTCCCTGCCCTGTCTGTGCCTTGGATCTGCCCTGGGGAAGCCAATTTTGTCCATTTGGTTTAGAAATGTACTCTGAGTTACTGGTCTTACTTTGCTGACCTCACTTTGCTCTTCTTGAGTTCTCTCTCCTTGGGTTCTCATTTTGCCAGGAAGAAAACTCATCCCCTCCCACTATTAGATGTTCATGTGTTCTTCAAAGAGACAGATAAAAATATCATGAAAGCCACATTTTGGGACATGCTCACTTCAACAGACTTAAAATGCATGGGAAAAACCAAATCTGGGTTCCACAATACATTGTAGTTCTACTCAACAATTCCCCCAGATTTCCATTCAGTTCCAAATTCTTAAGGGAACATGGTGGAGTTTTCAGTCCTCCTGACTAGGAAAACTGATCCAAAATTAAACTCTATGTCAATTTGGGCAAACGGGTGACTTCAACACAGACCAAAGAAACACAGAATTTTTAGGGTTGGAAGGGACCTTTAGAGATCCATTAGTCCAACCCCCCTGCCAAGGCAGGAGATGGAGATGAAAAATTAATTCCTGCAAAATGAGTGARTTTATTCCTGCACAAAACAAATGGAATAAAAGAAATGCTGAGTTGCATCTTGGCTAGAGGAAGGTGAGGATGTTTCTTCCAGYTGTGTCCTTACTTTTTCCTCAATCCCAGTGGATGGATAGCTGAGTTAATGATGAGTCTGAACTTCCACCAGCTATAGCACAGAAATTCCACGTGATCCAAAATCAGAGGAGGTTTTCCTGGAATTCTTGCTGGTATCTGAAGCCACTTAGAAATGGCTGAGCTGCACTGCAGGAAGGGAGGGAAGGATGGCTGAGCCAAGGGCTGTTTTCTATCAGCCACACCAAGGTCTGATTCTCTCCTGACCAGACAGAACACAACCTTCACATTGCTTAGTGGGAAATGACCTTGCATTGCTTTAGGGAATGCTGACCTTGGGGAAACAAGAAAACAAACAACAAAACCCCAAGCAAAAGTCTGTTTTCCCTTTGCTTATAGTCTCCAAGACTTATTTAGCTCTATCTAGCAAGAAATGGACCAAGTGTAAAGTTCAGTATTACTTCATGGTTCTTTTATTTGTTTTAATCAGCTCCACAGCCCTGTGGTGCCAAGGCACCATCCCAGCTTATGCATTATTTACTAGTTAATATCTCAAAACAGATGTCTCTAAATAAAATAATTTTCTTCCTCTTGCTCGTCATGCCTGAAGGCCAAACCAAGGAACAGAACACCTCCCTGATAATGTGCAGGGCACTCAGATCATGACATCAGGGTCACTGAGCCTCTGTCAGAGCTGGGCCCTGGGACATTGGGAAATTTGTAGCAACTCGTGTCTCTCTAAGTCAGGGTCAGTGTTTCTCTGTTCAGGGCTCTCTCATGTCTCTGCCTTTCAAACTGCCATTTCAGCCTGCACACCCTGTGATTTCAAGGATCATCTATTTCTTGCACATCTCTGTGGCAAGAGAGTCCAAGTGTCATGGGATGGTCTGGCTGGGTCAAAAATATTCCCTGGAAGCWGGCAAGATAAGAGCAGGAAGAACTCTGCAGTTATCCAAGTGGAACACACATTTAACCAATGTATTTAACCATTTATTTGGCACACTTTGCTTTATCTCTGTGTTTTACAAATGTGTGCTCAAGAGTTCATAATATATTATTATGKTTTTTTTTTTTTTTCCTCTGTGGCACCAAGGTTTAACTCAGGACCACAAATAAGCACCAGCAGCTGCTCATTTCCCCCTCAATCCTGTTCTGGTTGAGAATCAGAAAAAGGTAAAACCTCTGGATTGAGAAGAGAACAATTTAATAATTGGGGTAAAATAAAATRATGATGATGATGATGATGATRATAATATTAATGATGAAAGGAGATATTAAAGAAAGAGATAAAAATAACTCAATAAAAAATAACCAGATGATGGAAAGTACAATTAATCACCATCCCAAGCAGCAACTGACCCCTTTAGGCCAGCTCCCCCACACTTTATATACTGGGAATGTTGTTGTGGAAAATCCCTTTGGCCAGCTCAGGACAGCTGTCCTGGACCTTCTCCTTCCCAGTTCCCCATGCAGAACACAGGAAACTAAACAGTCCTTGATTGAGGATAAACATGACTTAACAACAATTAAATTATCAGTATGTTATCAACACTTTTCTCATCCAACACAAATTAGGTGTCTCCAAGTCTCTGTCAAACACAGGGGCTGGAAGGACACAAGTCCTCAGCTGATGTTCAGGATCAAAGACATGAATGGATCCAAAACAAATTTGAGCAGTGCTTTCATCGGGATGATGGAGGGATAAAGGACAGATCAGTGAATTCTGGTAATCAAACTTTGTCCACAGGTGGAGGCTTTGCCCTCAGCTTTAATGAACTCTGAGAAGCCCACCAGTAATGCAGGACTCTGTGGTTGTCCATGAAATCTGGACTCTCTGTCCAGATATGAATTGAAATGCACAGTTTTGGGGAGTCTCTGAAAAGAACCGGAGAGAATTTAAGACAGGTCTTTGGTAACTTGATTATAGGTATTGATTTTTTCATGCATTTATTCAAAACTAAAAGTTAATCTGGAGGACACAGAAGGCTTAATTTTCTTATTTTTTTACCTCGTTTATCTATTTTTTTTCACCACTTGCCTTATATTCCTATAGTCTTCACAGAGAAAATAAGAGTTTTGATAGTGTTAAGTAAGTAAATAGAAAAAAAGGGTAAATGAGTGTCATAGGAAAAAGGTTAAGTATCTTCAGCAAAGGGTCAACCTCCCCAACTCTCTAATTTTATCTAAATGAAGCTTGAGATGAGACATCTTACAAGATATTTTCACTTACATAAAATAATTTAATCTATGCAAGACTTGGTAACTATACACAGTAAAGAAAACTCCTAGCCTGAAAATGTTGAAACTTATGGAAAAGAAGATCATGAGTGGAATAAATCGATTAATCTTGTCCCTATTTTTTAAGGACAAAGCCTAAGGGAGTAGGCACAAATAGGCCATGGCCACCCATATGACCTTTGCAGGAGAAAGAGGAGGTATTGAGTGCCTGTGGGGAGTGCAGAAAATATTTCACTGATTTAGGTGGTGGCAGGAGGGCAGTGTTTATAATCTGGGTACTAAAAAGGGGAAAAGACAAGAAACTACTGAATAAAAGAGGATTTGGCCACAATAACCCCCTGTAACAATAAAGGCTGAGGATGGTGTGACTGGACAATGCCCAGGCGGAAAGGGACCTGGGGGTGCTGGTGACAGCAGCTGGACATGAGCCAGCTGTGCCCTGGTGGGCAAGAAGGCCAATGGCTCCTGGCCTGGATCAGGAATGGATCAGCAGCAGCAGGGAGGTTCATTCTCACCCTGTACTCGGCACTGGTGAGGTCACACCTCAAGTGCTGTGCCCAGTTCTGGGCTCCTCAGTTTAGGAAGAGCCTTAAGACGCTTGAGTGTGTCCAGAGGAGGCAACGAGGGGTGAGGGGCTGGGAACACAAACCCTGTGAGGGGCACGGAACCCAAACCCTGTGAGGGTCTGAACACAAACCCTGTGAGGGGCTGGGAGCCCAAACCCTGTGAGGGGTTGGAACACAAACCCTGTGAGGAACAGCTGAGGGAGCTGGGGTTGTTTAGCCTGGAGAAAAGGAGACTCAGATGTGACCTTGTCACTCCCTACAGCCTCCTAAAGATGGTTGTAGTTAGGTGGGGGTTGGTCTCTTTCTCCAGGCAGCAAGTGACAGAATGAGAGGACACAGTCTTGAGCTGCGCCAAGGGGAATACAGGTTGGATATTAGGGGAAAGATTTTTACAGAAAGAGTGATGAAGTACTGGAATTGTCTGCCCAGGGAGCTGGTGGAGTTTTTAAACATATCCCTGGATGTGTTTAAAAAAAGATTGGATGGCACTCGGTGCCATGATTTAGTTGAGGTATTAGGGCATGGGTTGGACTCGATGRTCTTGAAGGTCTCTTCCAACCCAGTCATTCTGTGATTCTGTGAGTCTGTAAAAATAAGATGAAGAGAGTGGAGACAGCTTAGACAAATATATACTTTACAATCTACTGCTTTGGGTACAGAGTACAGACTGGAGTGATGTGTCAATAAWCACAGAGCAAAAAGAAAGCAAGGTTAGGACTAATACCCTGCTGAGTCCACAGCCAGAGATGTATCCACACAGTCRTGTGCTCCCAGCCACACTCTGCATCCCATCATTTGCATAACTTCCCTGGAGATTTGCTTGCCTCTGCAACACCTGGCACAGCACACAGACTAAACTTTATGGAAATTCGCACAGGAAGCAAAACTCATCCACTTCAGAGTTTAATAGTGTGCTGGAAAAAGTAGGAAAATGTTAAAAAAAAATAAAAAAAATGGTCCGTGTACCTGGTCATTAATAGAAAATTATGAGATTATAAAGGACACAAGACAAAAACTAACTACATTTTCACAATTTTCTCATCCTTATCCTTGCCAGCCTCTAATATCTGTGCACCTCTAGCAATSACCTGGCAGTTATCCACAGCAGTCACAGAATTAAGCAAATCACAAATGGGTCCAGGATGGGCAGAGCATGCCAGTCTTGGCTCTCCAGCGAGCCACACAATGCTCTGCAGCATTTGGCTTCTCTCAGCAGGTCCATTAGTCAGGGTGGATGAACCTCATCAGCTGGAGGGAATGCACAYCAGGAAGTGTGCTTGGAAGAGTGGAGATATTTGACTTTCATGAGAGATGAGGAGGAACAGAACTCTGGCTGCTCTGCTTTGGTCTCTCTCCCCTCCAGTGGTATCTATGCAAATACAATCCGGTCTTCAGTCTCATCCAGAGTGAAGTCATCTCCCCAGGCTTCTTTCTTTGTCTTTGTCGTGAATTTCCAGAGTAGGCAAAGACACCTGGAAGGGACCAGAAGCAGAGTAAGACAATTACCTTCCTASCATCTTGTAAAAGAGCTGCTGGAACTTCAAAGGATGTTGCTGTTGTCAGCGTTCACTCACCAACGAGGGGCAGAAACGGTCATAGGCATTGGGGGGAAATGCCCCTTTACTTAATGGAGGTAAGATGGAAATGTGTAGGTTTCAAGGACTGTATTTCAATATCCAGTCTCTCCTGAGTCAATTCAGGCTGATCTGCCTCTGGAAGCCACATCTGGTTTCTTCCTGGGTCTCTGGTTAAAGATTCCTGTGGGAAACTGTCAGATGTTTTTGGTTTCTTTTGAGAGTTGTGTTGCTTTTTCTCAGCCTTCCTGGAGGGTTCCTCCTCTTGACCTTCTTCTTTCCAGAAGGGCCAACACCACCAGAGAGAGGGAAAAGGCATCAATTTCTGTCTCAAGCCAMACTAATGAACAACTAACTGATACTATTTCTGACAATACATCCCACCTTATCAATGTCTTGGGTGGCCATACTTCACACTAACAGAAGTCTCCAGTTAGACTGGCATTTCATGCACACTGATGTATTTGTTTATCCTTTATGAACACTTGTCCTTTACCAGAATGATTTAGGAATAGTCTACAGCAAGTACTGACCTTTAATTACATTGGTTATTATTAAAATTCACTGTTAATCACAGTGGGAGACAAAAAAAAGGAAAGGCATTTGTGTGCTTATGTCGTATGGAAAATATGGGATAATGCATTGAGAAGATCAGAGAGGCAGAGAGAACATATTCAGCAGTTGTAGAAAAAATAAGTTTTTTCTGCAACATTCTACACCAATAACTATGTTGTCATATCATCATCTACTGAAATCAACCAGATATTAATGTGAGATATTGTAATCCTTGAAGTTTCCTGGATCTGCTTGCCAGGAATGCTCTGAATTGTTTAGAGAGCAAAAATGCCTCACTGGGGATAGATAATTTACTCATTCTGAACACCAAAATGTTTCTGGCTGGTCTTCACAGGACAATGTATGTGTTGTCAGTATCTAAAAAATAAGAATTGTAATTATACCCAGAACTTGCACCTGAATCAGTGCAAAAAAAAAATGGAAGAAATAATAAAGTTCATATGAGAAACCCTKATAACTGCAAGGTGGAGTCCATATCATCTATTCTATTTTTCTTTCTGTCTCAGAGTTGGGTGTTTACTGTTACTTGTCAGCCAGAATCCTTCTCTGGTCAATAGAGATGAATAGGCACCCACAGAGGGTGAGTCACCCAATCTATCTTAAGAAGGCATGAATCACCCACTAGAAGTGCAATTTTTTCCCCTCCATCTTCAGTTTCAGATCTGAAGTGTGAGCAACTGGATGATGTGTTCAGGTTTTTCCAACTGTGTAAAATGACATAATAAAAATATTATCTCTCCTTACAAACTCTGTCTTGCTTATGTCTCCAAACCAGCATGATGACAGTGATAATGTTTTGCGCTGAAGGGAGGCTTCAGTTTAGCTTAGAGACTCATTGTCCTCATTGATGAAGTTGAGTGACATGAATCCCATGCAAACTGTTTACAAAATTTTGTCTAAAAGTCACACATACTTTTTCAAAGGCTATGAAGGTTGCTTTGAACACTTTTAAGTGTTTTTTTCTGATACAGAAAACATTTATCTGATTAGTTCTCTTTCTGGGAAGGCTGTCTAGGCTACATTAACATTTCTTATCAAGCTTTGCATACGATTGCCATGAGATTCATTCTGATTAAAAATAAAATGTTTTGAAATGCCTTTGCTTTGTTGTTTTTTTCACCCTTCCCCCACAGAATGGAAATTGTTTTCTGTTCAGTTTTGAGTAAATAGCATAAGAAAATCAGGAGGGAAAAGTGTCAAAGAACATATCCTTTAATTCATTAGCAACTCAAACTCCAAAGAAAGCTGGAATTATGGTTTCTAGCATGAAAGTAGTCCTCAGAATGTTTAGCATACATGGTCTGAGTCCA